>JAQBSW010013996.1:0-12601 GCA_029291075.1 Eudiplozoon nipponicum
CCATCGTGGTATAAGTTTGACTCCGGTCGTATCAAGGTTATTTGCTTCGATTATCCTACGTCGTCTTAGCGCTTCACGTGAATCACAAACAAGAGAAGAACAGGCCGGATTCCGCGCAGGACGAGGTTGTATAGATAATATTTTTACGTTAAGGCAAGTTCTCGAACAGAGACATTTATATCATCGTCCCACAATAGTCGTCTTTCTAGACTTCAAGGGTGCATTTGATTCGGTGGATTGCAATGTTTTATTCCATATCTTGTCGAAAAGCGGTGTGCCCACAAAATTTGTTAATATTATACGAGCTCTCTACACAAATACTTCTGGTCGCGTTAAGGTTTACAACGAATTAACGCATAACTTTACAACCAGCAGTGGTGTTCGTCAAGGTTGTCCACTTTCCCCATTTTTGTTTAATTTTGTAATCGATGCTATTATGAACAACACTCTCTCACACATTCAGGACGCTGGAGTTGAAGTTCTCCCGGGAGATAAACTAGTCGATCTTGACTATGCGGACGATATCGTACTATTATTCGACAATCAGCATGCTGCCCAGACCACCTTAAATAGATTAGCAAACGTTGTTCCGTCTTTCGGTATGAAATTCGCACCTCTAAATGTAAGATACTGTTACAGGATCACCCACCACTCACTCCAACGTTGCGACTGCAGAATGAAGATCTTGACATAGTCGACAGGTTTACATATCTTGGGAGCTCTATCAATAACGTAGGCAATATGTCCGACGAGGTGAGAATACGGATCGCGAAAGCTAGAGTAGCTTTCTCGAACCTTCGTCATTTATGGAGAAACGCGAATATTTCACTTTGCCTTAAAGGTCGTGTTTACAATGCATCTGTACGCGCAGTCTTACTATACGCTAGTGAAACTTGGCCTCTTAGAGTTGATGATCTGAGACGCTTACAGGCATTCGATCATCGTTGTTTGAGAAGTATAGCACATGTTGGTTACCAACAACGAATAACTAACGTTGACATCCGTAGACGTATTTTTGGATCTGACAATAAGTGCTCGTCTTTAGAAAAGCAAATAAGGCTCCATCAACTTCGTTGGCTCGGTCACGTTTTGCGTATGCCCTCATTCCGATTGCCCAATAGAGCTCTGTTCTCTCATCCAGCACCAAATTGGCGTAAGAAACAAGGTGGGCAGATTTTGACATGGCAGAAACAATTAAAGTCACTTACATCCAAATTGGGTAGTATAGGATCCACTCGTCTGCCAGGATGGGGTCCTCGTGCACATCACAGTTCTTGGTTGGAAACCCTTAGCGATATGGCATCGAATCGAGCTCAGTGGCGATCTTGTTGCAGATGTCTAGTAGAATCATCTTCGTAACTATCTTTTCTTAGTAGGGCAAAGTTAGCTGCGAGGTTTGGTTTGTTTATGACGTGATACGGTGAAATCCACAAGGAAACTGTGTTGCTGATGTCGCCTTGCCCGAATGCTAACTTGGCCATAATGGTGTTGTGGAGAGGTTTAGTTTGCCTCATTTCTGTGAGTTATCCTGATAAATTTACTCATAGCAGCAAGGTTTTCCTTCTCTCTCTACCCCTCTCCCTCTCTCGTAAATCTCAATAATAATTTATCTAAATTCACTTATATACATTTTTTCACTCCTTATGGTTATATGGCAGTGAAACATTAGTCACTTGACTTTTGTGTGGCTGGAAATGATGATGATGAGGGGATAATGAGAAAGAAGCGTTTCTTGTATCTGATAAAATTTCTTTTTGTTTTTGCACATAGGAAGGTGTGTATATATATATATATATATATATATATATATATATATATATAATTTTAATTTTGAAAGCTTGACAAATTCACAACGCGTATATTTTTATCAAGTGTTTTAGACAGTAAACAATAAAAACAAGTTGTTATTACCTGCTTATTATTTGTCTTAACGAGAGTTGCAATATACGTGTCAACATTCCTTTCGAAATATTTCGTTACACATTGATGAGTATCTTCTTCAGTCTACCTTTCATCACACTTATTGTAAACGACTAACAAGCAACTCATAAATTCAGAATAAGATACCACTTGTATGCTCATAAATAACTTACATCATAGTAATTAATGGTATTTCACGAAATAGATGTTGGCCATTTATGCATGTGTATATTATTGTAAATCAATCAGAATAATATGATTATATACACGCCTATGTAAATTTAAGAGATAGACTAATGCCACCACATGACAATTTCTACAAGCATGCATCACACTCAAATATTAGGATTAAATGTATATGTGCGCATATTTACATAGCCTACATATGCTTTCGAAGATTTTAAATACTCTGCATAAATTTTAAATTAAGTAATCAAGGCTAAGCACCAATGGGTACGGACGAGAAATTGTGTTATAAATTCAATAAACTATTAGTGGTATAATATCCGGATTTGTTTTCTAAACTTTTAAGTTTAGAAAACCAGCTTCATCCTAAAACAACGTTATGATAAATAACTGTCAAACAGTAAATAATTCTTAAAGAAATTATCCTAATGATATAGTACAAAGCGATGATAATTGACATTACAGTTATGTTAATACATGTTACACGAAATAAAGTAACTTCGTAAATAGATATAATGAGATTACGAGAAATAAATAAGGAGCATGTAAAAGATGATAATGAAAGTATTTATAAAATTGATTCAAAAGTAAATTTATAAAGATTCCTCATTCTAAGCCAATATTCTTGATATTCTCCAGGAGCCAGTTTCTGATTCTTATTCGTACAGTCTTGCCATCCTACTATAAGTAGAAACTACAATTCAAATGGAGCCTATCAATTTATCCACCGCTCTCAAATAAACTCCAGTAAATTGCCCAATTCATCCCGTTGTTCTACTACGACTGCATATTGGTATGCATTTCTACTTTATGACACGCAATATCAGATCTAGTATCATTTCCATGCGTACAGGAAGCTCTGGTTCTCCATCTAGACATGAGAATGCAGTCTTTGCATGCATTTACCTTACATTTATTTGTCATATTATTCATTATATAAGAATATATTAATGATTTATCTACTAAGTATATAAATCTCCTCATTCCACTTAGCGGAATGTTGAACAATAACTACAGTTCTTAAAGCAGGGTGGCTCAGTGGTTAGAGCATCATATTCCAAAGCAGACGTGCCCAGGTTCGAGCCCTGTCCACGGCAAATTCTTGACAATACGTGATGATGAAACCGGTCTACTGGCTGAATTGCCTTTTCTACACTACACAATACTTAGTTTATACTGAGGAATTTATGTACATAAGGGATCAGGTGTTTATATCATGTTCGCAACCTTGATTAAAGTAAATTCCCAAAACGTTACCATGTTTTTAAATCGTTTTTAGACTATTCATTTTTGGCACAAATCTATCTCCTTGTATGAGAATGTTACAAGATGCCTGATCCAGTTCATCATTAGCAATCATATTGATAATTTATAAGTATAATTCCTTGTATCTTTAAACCCATATTGCGTAGCCATAGAAATTCCGACTTGACGACAGCCGGGAATAAGTTAATCAGCTTGGGAATGGTAGCTTGATCCTTTCCAGGTCTAATGGGACACAGCCATCATACCGTTTCAAGTAAAGCCTCGAGTTTGGCCTAAATACGCAGTAACACATAGTATTAAATGTGTAGTGACGGAATGAGAGCAAGCGTGCCAGATGCGAAGGGCAGGTTCGGCTGCTGAAGGAAACTTTGGCCACTGGCATCTGGGCAGATAGTTTTTATCATCCTTGGTTTGCAGACTAACTAAGAGACGGTAAACTCCGTATACAAACCATCCCCAATAGAACTGGGCGACGCAGTGTTCTTGTACAGTCCACATATAATTATTATAATTATATTATTATTATATTATAATAATTATAATGATAACATACTGCATCGGCCGTCACACAGTATGAAAACGGTCGTCTTTACTGCTAAGTCGTGTTGGGTTAATAAGCGAAATCAGGATACTGCAGGTAACTTCATCTGCGGTTCTGCCTCCTTTCTTTCTCTTTCCTCCACTCAATTTAACAATAACGCTCTGTTAATTATTATAAATATGATGGGTGTTGATCTCATCACTGAATACTTTAATAGATAGCGAAATATCGAAAATAGTATCAGTTTTAAAATCGGCGCATTTAATGTACGAACATAAAAACATACTAGACAAGAAGAAGCTCTAGTACGTTCGTTGGATAAATAAGCAATCAATTAATGTTGTTTATCTGAAAGTAGACTAAAGGATTCTACATGCATTACATAGCTGGATGCACCATTCCTATCTACGCGTTATTGGCCTCGAACATCTGGTTCCACGGACTTTTCTCAGGCCGATAAATGGGCGTTGTTATTGTCCTTAGCACACGAGCTAAAGCTTGCTTAATTGAATGGATATCTGTAAATAGCCGACTTTTGACGGCACGTTTAAATACATCTACTAAAACCAAAGCAAAAACCGTAATCGACGTTTCATTTTAGCTGTATCTGCATATGGTCCTATCGATTGCAGCACTGACGAACGCAAGGAACTTTTTACTCTAAACTAAGCTTTTTACTAAGTAGAGCACGGAGTTCAGATATAATATATATATATATATATATATATATATATATATAATTGTCAGCAAGGCAAAGTAAATGTAGAAATATGCTGGAGAAACAGAGCAAATATTGAACGCATGGAGTGATGATAAGCATAATTCAAGTAAAGTTTGCGGACATTAGATAAGCACCAATCACATGGAATTAAAGAGTTGCAAAACAGAACAAACCTCAATTCATTCACACGAATCGGCGCATTAAATTGACTGCTTAGATTCATGATGGTATTGAAATTAACTGGACAATGCCACTTTTAAGACTGAAAACTTACATTTCTCTAATTAAATCAATGTTAACACATCTATTAACTAGATTTGTTGGAGAAAGTTAAACAAGTTTCCAAGTAAGTCAACAAAAACCGACAACTATAGATCCACTTAAATTGTCTCTTATAAAGAAGCTTGAATACTGAACTAACAGCCAAACAGATAAAGCGCAAGTTAAATATAACACAAATTTGTAATATTTACAAAATATTCTGAGAAAATAGCACTGAAATGCGCTTACATCCATCTCTGATATCTCATGTAGAAGCGCATCTCCTTCGAAAATGCGAATATCGAAATCGGCAGAACTGACGGCTATCTGCAGTAATTTCTTGGATACATTTGTCCATTCGACAGCACAAATAGATTTAACGATGTCACCGGTTACTGTCCAGAAAATTTCGCTTCCTTTGCAATCAAACGCCGTAATGGTGCAATTACCACCAACAATTATAATTGGAGATGGGTCCAATGAAGATTCAATAACTTTTATCACGGCTGCTGAATCAGGTATCTTATTTTTTCAATAAGAAATAAAAGTAAATATATAAGTTTTATATTCCTGAAATCGTGAGTGTACCTCTTTACAGAAACATAGTTATTTAAATAATAAATATGCATTAAAATATTTTGGAGAGCCTCTCCCTTTGATTAAGAACTTTTTCATAAAAATATCCGATTCGATGGTTAGAGAGAAATATATAAAACAAAACTTATCTCTTATATTTCATATTATTGATATCATCAAACACAAAACCATTAAATATTTTGCTCTCAAGCGACATAAAATTAATACGCAACTGTATATTAGTTGTAGCGCACCTATTTAAATTAAGGTTCATTTGATCCACCGGGATGACGAGGGCTGGACGGATGGTATAATAGCAGTGCACATTCGTTTTATTGCCCAATGATCACTCATCAATAGAGACCAGTATACGCCCTTGCCCACTATATATTTGGGTGGGAATACACTGAGCTAGGATGGTCGACGCGTACTAGGTTCCTTTACACAAGTGAATAACATATATATATATATATATATATATATATACATTAGTTCTCAGCAACAAACACTATTTATCTGATATAAATGTCAATATCATTTTCTCCATTATACATAATTCAAATTTTATATTATGAAAACTTTAGGAAAGTATATTTATTCTATACGAGTAACAATAGTCTAATTAACATTATCAATATTATGTATTTTCCTAATTGGAATGATTTATTGTAATAATATGCTTGTCATACAATACAGCTACCAAAGCACCATCGACAGAAATCCATAAACTTGGCCACCGAGGTAAATTTAGTGAAAAATTGATCCAGTTGTAAAACAGAAGCAGGAAAAATATGGCTTAGCATTTTTATAAATAATATGAACCTCTATACGAGACTAATTTAAAGAGTCGGTTTCTAAAATGCCGTACTAATCGAAAAGCAGTCAGGGTACTGTTGCAAAATTATCTATTACAAACATCGATTAATTTAGTTGCGTATCGATTTATTTTATGTAATCATCTGAATAACAGGCGTAGATAGTAAGAATTTAATTAATTTATAGCATTAAACGCACAACGGTTGGGCGTGCGGTGATAAAAATTATTTAAATTAAGTTTATGATTCTGATTTAAACACCAATCCCATTATATAAATTCACTTTTCAGTATTAACTAAGTATTTTATAATGATTAAAGGCACGTCATCCAAAAGACCGTCATCGTCATTATTGGGAACCAAGAAAAATTAGTTAGTTTGCAAGTGAAATTTGGTGTAGCGATTGGCAGGTTGGCTCAATAATTTTAGCAACACTTACCAATGCAAACCTGCCCCGGTTCGTGCCCTTTCCGCAGATAATTCGACACATTACGCGAAGAGCTCCCAATAAAGCCGAAACCGGTCTCCTGGATTAATTTCCTATTCTAACTTACACAATGCTTAATTTATACTGACAAATGTATGTATATAATGGGACTGGTAGTTATATCAAGATCGCAACCATGATTTAAATAATTAAATTTACTTTCCCTATCAATGAGAAATTGGAGTCGTAATTTCGACTCAATATTTCTGTACATCGTACGAGATTTCTCTTTGACTACACGAACGGCTTTAGAGATGCTGGAACTCACTAAATTTCTATTTCTATATATAACTTAAACGTGTTGTTGCCCTCCAATTTTCATGATTTTAATCATGGCGCGTTCAAAATTATTTCTTTCGTAACATTTCTGCCGAGAACCTGTGAGGATAAGCAATTGCCCACACAATAAGTTAAGCAATCAATGAATTATTTCTTGGCGAGATTTATTTCTTTGTTGCCACAGTTTCGGTGTTCCCGAATAAGCGTTTATTAGTTATCTTGGGTTGCAATTAACCCATTCCAATTCAACTTCCTTCGGAAGTATCTTAAATTTGGTACTTATCTAACAGACCGTTTTCGAAAATTTTTGAAAACATTGAAGACTTAAAAGTTGGAGTTCTGGTTAGAAGATGTTTTTCGTTTGCACAAGAAAAACTTTTACCGCATTTAGGATCAGTTAGACGAAGGCAATGTTTTATATTTCTAAAAATTTTCTTTAGTATTAAATTTGTCCAAATTTGCTCCCACAATAAACTATAATGACATACTTTTTTGTGCATAAATTTTGAAAACAAAAATTTGTTTCACAATACCAAGAACAGTAAAAATGTTATATTTATTTGAGTCATTATAAACAATAGCAAATTCACACATTTTAAACAAAAGGTTGTGCTTAATCATTGTTAAGCATTCGCCTAAGTCCTGTCTAAAATGCACATTTATTCGCCTCTTTAGTACTCGACTAGTCTAGCCAACGTAGCGCTTCTGACAGATATTGCTTGCCTATAAATAAACTCTTTTGGACTGTTTGATTGCAAGGAGTTGACTCTTTGCAGTAGCGTGGAAAAGACGTTTTACCACAAAGACAAATAACTTTGTCGGCGTTTTTAACATTTCAATCACGTATTTCGGGTGATGCATCTCAGTTGAAAGGTAAATGAACATACATGTAGCACACATGGTTGATTGCTCTTTTTATAATTACTTTTATCACCGCTAGCTCTAGGCACCTAAATTACTCAAACAGATACTGGATATATTAATTTGTAAATTGTAGAGCAGATTTTCTTTCCTTGTAAATTAGGACTGCACCTTGATAATAGATGCATTGTCCAGTACACGTCTTTATTCAGAAAGTTATTCTTTTGACTATTTTTCTCCCGTCTTACTAGCACTACATAGCGAAAAGGTAGTCGTTAGATGGGTGGTTTTCACCGTCGCAAATTAATGAAAAATGATTCTCTACGTTGCTTAATTATTTAAAAATCACACATATCTCTACATCGCCATTAATTATTATTAGGATATTATCGACAAGCCTCAGACATCTATGGCATTACATTTCAATTGACGATTGCATTTTGTGTGTTTCTAGATAGAATTTAGTAACATCTGATAGTAGAATATAAAATGAAATACACAGCAATATTCCACAGATTTCATTAGTTTCATTTGTTAAACTTGTGAGGATAGACCAACTGAAGAAAGCTACCGATAATGGTAGCCGAAATATTCTAAAGAAAAAAAACTATTGGAGCAATAAAAGCTGTGTTAGTCAAAATGCAGATCAGGTAATTTCAATTAATCCAGGTTCGCAAAAGCAATTTTCATTCAAAAAGACGTATTATGTTTTCCTAAATTAGCTAAACTAATTGGTACACTCCTGGACCAGATTTACAACCTGCCCAGAGCTTGCTTCATTAGTTTCGTTTGTTAAATTGGTGAGGCATATTGCAACTGATGAAGGCTATCGGTAAGTTTAGCCGAAATATCTTGCCAAAAGAAAACTACTGTAACAATGAAAGCTGCGTTAGTCAAAACGCAGATCAGGTAACTACAATATCATGTTTGATCTTCGCAACATTTAGTCTTGCAATGTTATAATTTTTCGCTCATCTCATTTTCTAAGCAATTTAATAAACATAATGCATACAAGGCAATGAAAATAAAATAATAATAATAAAATATAAAAATAATAACGTGATTGTTACGACGGATTCTAAACCATCAATTAAGAAAATAAGTTATTTAGATTGGCCTACACTACGGGAAAATGAAGCGACCTGGTGGTTGATCTAGCTGCAGACAAAATCTTCGAAATTGCTCTTTTCTATAACCTTGGCACAATCTTTTCGACAGCGACCAAAATAATCCTCTACTTTCATCATTCTATCTGCCCAGCGATTTAAGTCCTACGCCTCCTTTTTCCAGTTTTTGAAACGTTCGACATCCAAAACCTCTCGACAAGAGTTGTATTAGGAAATTTAAAATTGACGACTAGCATTCGTTCCTCATCAGCGAAAACTCTCACTCTCCTCATCCCACGATCATGCTCCGGTCGTCTTTGTAAGATTTCCATGCGCTTTATCTGGCACATTTAATAATTTCTTATCTGATTCCTTATCAGCAATTATCATAAATTGCAGGAACTGTTCTCCACAAATCAATCAACTACGAATATTAATTCCTTTGCACAAGCTAGACGTGTGCCCGCATCGTATACAGTTATGATCTCTTTCACATAAATGGTTATTCCTTTCTAGCTGTTAACCTTGGTGGCGAGTTAGCGGAATGTATCCAATCCTCACACATGCCCAAGCGCCGTGATTTTTCTGCCTTCCAACTTATAATAATTGATATGTGTAAATCTGTGTAACTTATAGGACATCTAATCTTTTAATCACCAATGACACCCACGGAGCCTAACTCTTATCCACCTTATTCACGCAACCATCTGACAAGTATATTGCCTTGGTTAACTTTACTCTTTCTAACGCTGGCTGGATTAATCTAGCTTAGGAAAATCATCTTCTCATGTGGCTATTTGAAAAATATTTTTTACATCAGTTTTTGCAAATTCCTACGCATAGCAATAATAGACTGGATTTTAACTTCTCCAACAAGGAAGTAATCAATATCCAGCGCCGAGAGATCTGCCACAAACTTGATCATTGCCAAATATCCTTCCTTAATCTCCTATCATCATTTTCTTTAAGGGAGACTTTAAAACCAGCCAGACAATTTATTAACTGGGATGCACACATCTTAATGTGCGATACCATAACATGAATTGAAATAATTCCTCCTGATAATATATTCTCCTGTTTCTCACAAGTCCATGAAACATATCCTCCTCGCTTAGCTTTCGTCACTTCTTGCAAACACATGCGGACTAAAAATGAAGAGCACACTTTTTAATGCATACAATAATCTGGCACGGAAATAAAGACTTCCTATTTCCTTGCAAGCCCGTTAATACTCACTACGACGTATTGACTTTATTATTTAGTGTACGATAAACATGCACTTAGCAGTGCAAGACACATTTGGTCGGCTTCCAATTCTTGTTGTAACTCTGAAATTATCAAGTACAAGCTGCTTTACAAATCTAAAAAATCTAATATAAGCTGCGCAGGCTCTGCTGACAACAACATTTCAGATGGTCATTTGAGCTACCTTTCTCATTGCTGCACGGCAGCAACTACTTCAACAGTGGCAATTTCTATCTGCGACACCATGAATCTGCCAAAAATTTCATGTCTCAAGGCCTATGGTCGTCAAAGTTATTAAGAACATTAAATCCGAACACCAATTTGGTCAGTATGGTATTTCTGTTGACATGATTGGTCTCCCGATTTGATACTTTTTCTATCTGCTTGCTGACGTGTTTGACAGGTATCCTTTAATTATCACCCTGCTTTCTGAGTGGCTTAAGTCAAAGAATATGCTTATTCCTCAAAGCGACATTTCGTCGATCTCTTTTAGGTATCCATGACCCATCTCGATTAACTCAGAATTCACTAAAGTACTCGACAGCATTCTCTATAACGAAATATAAACTTCCGTTAAAGTAAGAACCAGTTTTTCACTTTTTGACGATCAGCATAAACGAGCGCTCTTCCTTTACTTATCTAGTTAGCGTCCTTAATCACCGCTATTCCTCCATCTCTCGTGAACACAATTGCACCCTCTTCTATCGGGATATTTCCAAGGCATAGATATTATCTTCTTTTTGGTGATTGAATTCACCTTATTAAGAAATGGCATTAGCTGTCATAACTTTTAACATATCAGTTACTATGTCCAAAATTGATCAGCATGTATAAGAATCAGCAATTTTTATTTGAGATCAATCTCAATTCGTTCTTGTGTTCCGGAAGAATCAATACTTCTTTCTATACATTTCACTTAATAATTTCAAATATTCCCGATGAGGATAGCAGAAATAACCTGTTTAAATGCGTCAATGGCATGATAGTACTTTTCAGCAACCAATCACTTCCGACTCTCACGTATCTCAATTCACGCAGCTGCTATCATTACTGCTTGCTCAGTTTGGCGAAATTGACCAAAAACTTAACCTGAATAGAACTCGCTCAATGAAGCTTGTCCTCGATTCTATGAAACATTTGACGTCTACCAACCTCTACTTAGATAAAGAGATCGGCTCTGTCAAACACATAGGTACCACATTCTCTAAGTCACTTGACTTCTCACCTCACCTCAAACAATTCTTCTTCAAATGGGCTTATTTAATATTCTTCAAGACACAGAACCCTATCTTGAAACTAAGTCTTTTCAAAACCTACACCCTGTCTCTAGTATTCAACGTTAATTAATTTTATAGATCACTCACGATAACATCCTCTTTTATTTTATTGCAGATTGCCTCTCGCGTTCTAAAGCGTGCATTTCCTCTTGGTCAGAACTAACAAGATTACCCTCCTACGTTCAGATCTCTTACCTCTACGGTTGAGTCGCCACATAAGAGTAAACTCCTTTGTACACAAGATCTGTACGAGCTTTTCCTTGTCGAATTTCTTTGGCCCTCACCACTCATACATCAAACGTAATTGTAAGTCCTCATTCTAATCGAATCATACCATTAATTTCTTTACTAATGTGTACTTTTACTCCAATGCGACAAACGTTTTCAATATACTACCAGCGGAGATAAGAACATTACCACACAAAGATTTGATGACAGCTAATCTTCATTTCTTTAATAAACTCCTTGGAGATAACACGAACTGGACGCATAAACTGTTCCTTTTGCACCCGTAATACAAATGGGTGTTATTCGGGATATTTATGGCTCTTGACTCGGCGCAGGTGATGATCAAACGTTATCCAGTATCCTCTCCGCGCCATTCACCCACAAAAGCGTGTTTGATAATCCAATTAAAGTCTAATGGTGCTTTGTTTATTTCAGTTTGACCGAATCCCTCTCAGACTTCGACAAAAGCAAAGCTTTCTGATTGCTGCCTCGTGTGTTCATCACATGGTCTGCTACACAAATGCTGTGCATATGTGCACTAAACTAAATTTCTCAATTTTACTAAGAATCGAGATTTTTTCAGATTTGAATAATCCATTCTAGTCGATATTTTAACTTCTTATGCCTATGTATGATTCTGCTATAACCGGTGGACTGCACTGTTTTGACCTATCTTCTACTTGACCCATAGCGTTCTTTACTTATAAACAATTGATAGTCATTGTTTCACTAACTTATACATACTGCTGCTTTTGCTTGGTAGCATGACTTTTTCAATTATCAGGCCAGTTGGCATTTTTGCCAAATTAAACTTATTATTATTATTAAGGAT
>JAQBSW010013997.1:0-12597 GCA_029291075.1 Eudiplozoon nipponicum
TTAATTCCTTTTTTTCCTAATTCATCAACTCATTAATTGATTAATTCATTAATTCTTTAGTTCATTAATTCATTATTTCATTGTTTTATTAAGAAACTATTTCCGTACATTTTAATTCATTAAATCATTAATTCTTTTATTCATTAATTCATTATTTAATGAATTCTCTAATTTTTTAATTCATTAATTTTCTATTTCATTAATTCATTAATAAATTATTCCATTAAAACATTAATTGATTAATTCATTAATTCATTAATTTATTAATTCATTAATTTATCAATTAATTAATTCATTAATTCATTAATTCCTTATTTTCTTAATTCATCAACTCATTATTTATATAGAAAATTAACTCATTAATTCATATATTCATTAATACTTTAATTCATTTTTTATTGAATTATTAAGAAATTATTTCCTTACTTCATTAGTTCATTGATTCATCAATTCGTTAATAAAGTAATTTTGCAATTCTTTAACACACTAAATCATTAATTCAATAATTAATTAATTGTCATTATATCAGTGTAATCTCAATGCGAAGTGTGTATACATGTAGAAACATACACAAACCAATTTAACATACACTTTCATAACATTTTTTATAAAAAAACGTTATGCTTAAGAGATCTTAAATCAAGTATAAATGAGGCGGTTTAAATTAATATTTCCACTTCACATATTGGTTGTTAACTAAGTGTGTGATGTGTTTGGCATTGAAAAAGGGCGCCGTAATTGGAGCCCGAAATATCTGCAAAAATTAAGATGACAGTGGATTCAAATATTTCGGTACGAAATCCGAAAATCAGGTAAATTAATTAAGTTGTTAATTCATTAATTACTTATTTCATTAATTCATTGATTCATTAATTCATTAATTCATTGATTCATTAATTCATTAATTCAATATTTCATTAGTTCATTAATTCATTAATTAATTAACTCCATAACTCATTACACCATTAATTATTTAATTCTTTATCTAATTAATTCATTAACTCATTACGTCACAAATTCGTTAATTAATTAATTCATTAATTCCTAAAATCAATCATTTATTAACACATTACTTCCTTAATTCATTAATTCATAAATACCTTAATTAATCAATTCATTAATTCATTAATTCATTAATTCATTAATTCATTAATTCACTAATTCATTGATTCATTAATTCATTAATTCATTAATTCATTAATTCATTAATTCATTAATTCATTAATTCAATAAATCATTAATTCATTAAATCATTATTTCATTAAATCATTAATTCATTAATTCATTAATTCGTTAATTCATTAATTCCTTATTTAATTAATTCATCAACTCATTAATTCATTAATTCATTAATTCATTAATTCTTTAGTTCATTAATTCATTATTTCATTGAATTATTAAGAAACTATTTCCGTACTTCTTTAATTCATTAAATCATTATTTCTTTTAATCATTAATTCATTATTTAGTGAATTCACTAATTTATTAATTCATTAATTTTCTATTTCCTTAATTCATTAATGAATTATTCCATTAAATCATAAATTGATCAACTCATTAATTCATTAATTCATTATTTCATTAAATCATTAATTCGTTAATTCATTAATTCATTAATTCCTTATTTTCTTAATTTATCAACTCATTAATCTTTAGTACATTAATACATTAATTCATATATTCATTATTTCAGTAATTCATTATTTCATTGAATTATGAAGAAATTATTTCCTTACATCATTAATTCATTGATTCATCAATTCGATAATAAAGTAATTTTGCAACTCTTTAACACACTAATTCATTAATTCAATAATTCATTAGGTCTTTAATTCATTAATTCATCATTTCATTAATTCATTGATTCATTATTTCATTAATTCCTTGATTCATTAATTCAATAATTCATTAATTCATTAATTAGTTAATTCATTAATTCATTAATTCATTTATTCATTATTTCATTAGTTCATTAATTAATTAATTAATTAACTCCATAATTCATTACACCATTAATTATTTAATTCATTATCTAATTAATTCATTAACTCATTACGTCACAAATTCGTTAATTAACTAATTCATTAATTCATTAAATCAATCATTTATTAACACATTACTTCCTTAATTCATTAATTCATAAATAAATAATTCATAAAAAAAAATAAAGTTCGCCATCATCAAACACCAATTGTTGCAAAAGCCCAAAACCTCGTATATCAACTTCTCTCAGTCAGACGACCTTTGCTTCGCTAACGATTATCTGACTCATCTTCTCGACTCATTTTCCTCTCCCACTCCGCCTATTGAGATGGTAGACAACGGAGACTCCGAGAACCTTCGCTGGTTATACGTCTCTCCGGCTTCCGTCGCCCAAGCAGTTAAAGACATTAAATCTAAACACCAATTTGATCAATACGGTGTTTCAGTCAGCATGATTGCGCTGCTTGGCTGGAACGTCTTCTCTCTACTTGCAGATGTTATTAATCATTGTGTCGAAACCATCTATCTTCCCTCGGACTGGCTTTGCTCGACGATCTCTCCCATCCCCAAAACGGCTCTTCCTCGACCTCATCATTTAAAGATCTCCGCCCCATTACTATCGTACCTTCTTTCACCAAAATCTTCGACAGGATCCTATACAACCTAATCTACCCTTTCATTAAGTCCCATGAAAACTTCTACCTCCTTGATGATCAACATGGATTCCTGAACGGCCGCTCATCTTCCACCAACTTAGTTAGTATTCTCGATCATTGCTACTCTTCTTTCTCTAAAGGGCTTCAGTGCACTCTCCTCTTCCTAGATATATCCAAGGCTTTTGACTCGCTGTCATTTTCAGCAATTGAATCTGCCTTAATGAGAAGCGGTATATGCGGCAATGTTCTCAATCTTATCAGCTATTATCTTCGGAATCGATATACAAGAGTAAAAATTGGCAGCAGTCTCTCGAGGCCAACCCATGTCCGATCCGGTGTTCCCCAGGGATCTGTACTTGGTCCCATTCTCTTCAACCTTGCACTCGCACACATACAGGTTGAAGACACTCTTTTCAAACTGTTCAAATATGCAGATGATATGGTCATCGTATTCAGCAACCCCACAACTTCCAACCCTTCCTCATCCCTTATATCCTCGCTCCTATCCTCGCTCCACTTGCAGCTCAGCGAAATCGGACTCAAACTAAATCCCACCAAAACCCGCTCAATGAGACTCTCGTCTGATCCATTCTGCTCCATCCCGGCTGCCAACTACCCCCTCGACATAGAAATAATAGATTCGGCCAAACATCTCGGCATTCAATTCTCAAAATCCCTAGACTTCTCCCACACCTTACACACACTACTTCCAAACTCTTCAAATGGGCCCGTCTGATCTGTTTTAAGACTAACAATCCCACTCTCCAACTCACATTATTCAAGGTCTACGTTCTGCCCCTCATTTCCTACGCCAGCGAATTCTACTGTCCTCTCACCCCCGCCTCCTCGTACACCATTGAACAGGTATCCTCCAGATTTCTTAAGCGAGTCTTCCCGAACTGCCAAAGCTACAGGGAACGCCTACTTCTAGCTAACCTTCTTCCGCTTTGGTTCACACGTCACCTTCGAGTCATTTTTTTTATCCATAAGATCTCAACTTCCTTACCACTCTCCAACTTTGCCCACCCAAGTCACCACTACGCGACACGTTCTAGTAACTCTTCTATCCAAGCCTACCATACCCCCACCATATTTAAAAAAATCTACCTCTTCTCCAAAGCCACTAATGTCTTCAACGCTCTCCCCACAGACATAAAACTCCTACCCCAGCACGAATTCAAAAAGGCACCCCATCAGTACTTCTTCAACAAATTTCTTTGTGATACGACCGATTGGAAACGAAACTGGTTCCTTCTCAATCCATAACATTTACTCCACCCTATCTTCTTACCTCTCTTGTCTTATTCTTTTTTTCTTCAAGATTCACTAATACCACCTCTCAGCCCATTCCTAACCCCATTATATCCACGTTGCGGATACTCTACTACGTTTTGCTCATCCAACTCTTTTCTTTTTTTCTTTTTTTCTTGTTTCAGCGGAGGACCGGAAACCCAACAGCCCTACCGATTCACCAACGGTTCGCTTCGGACTTCGACTCTTCCTGGTCTTATTTTAATCTCGATCACGTTCTACAGATGCCTGCGATCCTTGCAAGACTCGCTCGCCTCAATCCTGCCGACTCCATCAATTCATTCGCCACGACAACGGACTCCAACGGTCGACGTCTACCTCCGGGCCGCCATCTTTTTATCTTCATCTTCGTTTTCGATCTCACATTCACCTTGAAGATCTGATACTTCACGGACTATCTCGAATTAATCTTGTCTAGTCAAATGGAACTTCGCTTATATTTATTTTTCACCAGATTGAACTATCTTGTTGTTAATGATAACTTTTCCTCTCCCCAACCCCTCCCCCTGCTATTAAATACTTTGCTAGTCACAATTCCACTCACCTCCACATATCTTACCCTTGATTTGCTATTTCAATGATTGGGCCAGTTGGCCTTTGATGCCAAATAAATGTATTATTATTATTATTATAATTATTATTAATTCATTAATTCATTAATTCATTAATTCATTAATTCATTAATTCATTAATTCATTAATTCAATAGATCATTAATTCATTAATTCATTAATTCATTAATTCATTAATTCATTAATTCATTAATTGAATTAATTCATTAATTCATTAATTCATTAATTCATTAATTCATTAATTCATTAATTGCTTTATTCATTAATTCATTAATTCATCAATTTATTAATTCATTAATTCATTAATAGATTAATTCATTATATAATTAATTCATTATTTCATTAGTTCAATTATTAAATAATTCATTAAATCATTACACCAGTAATTCGTTAATTCATTAACTAATTAATTCCTTAACTCATTACCTCATTAATTCTTTAATTCACTACTTCCCTAATTCCTTAACTCATTCAATTAATAACACATTACTTCCTTAATTCATTAATTCCTTTATTCCTCAATTAATCTATTCAATAATTCATTAATTCATTATTACATTAATTCTTTAATTCATTAATTCATTAATTCATTATTTCATTAATTCATTAATTGATTAATTCATTACTTTGTTTGATTGAATTCTGGGTGACGCGCGCGGTTTAAAATGGCTCCAACATTTTTGAATACTGAATTTGAAAAAATTATTACGGACCTTCAGAACTCCATCAAGGAGTTTAGGGAGGAAAACAAAACTTTTAAAAATAAAATCATGAAATCCAGTCATTAATTATTTTATTCATTAATTCATTATTTTATGAATTCACTAATTTATTAAGTCATTAATCCTCTATTTCATCAACTCATTAATAAATTATTCCATTAAATCATAAATTGATCAATTCATTAATTCATTAATTCATTAATTTATTAATTAATTAATTAATTAATTCATTATTTCATTAAATGATTAATTCATTAATTCATTAATTCATTAATTCCTTATTTTCTTAATTCATCAACTCATTAATTATTTAGTACATTAACTCATCAATTCATATATTCATTAATTCATTACTTCATTATTTCATCGAATTATTTAGAAATTATTTCCTTACTTCATTAACTCATTGATTCATCAATTCGTTAATAAAGTAATTTTGCAATTCATTAACACAATAATTCATTAATTCATTAACTACTTAAGTCGTTAATTCATTAATTCATTATTTCATTAATTCATTGATTCATTGGTTCATTAATTCAATTATTCATTAATTCATTAAATGATTAATTCATTAATTAATTAATTCATTAATTCATTAATTCTTTATTTCATTAATTGATTAATTGATTAATTTATTAATTCATTAATTCATTAGTTCATTAAATCCTTTATTCATTAATTCATTAATTCACTAAAATAATATTTCATTAATTCATTAATACATGAATTCATTAATTCATTAATTCATTATTTCATTATTGAATTGAATTAATAATAATAATAATAATAATAATAATACATTTATTTGGCATCAAAGGCCAACTGGCCCAATCATTGAAATAGCAAATCAAGGGTAGGATATGTGGAGGTGAGTGGAATTGTGACTAGCAAAGTATTTAATAGCAGGGGGAGGGGTTGGGCAGGGATTGGGGAGGGAAAAGTTATCATTAACATCAAGATAGTTCAATCTGGTGAAAAATAAATATAAGCGAAGTTCCATTTGACTAGTCAAGATCAATTGGAGATAGTCCGTGAAGTATCAGATCTTCAAGGTGAATGTGAGATCGAAAACAAAAATGAAGATAAAAGGATGGCGGCCCGGAGGTAGACGACGACCGTTGGAGTCCGTTGTCGTGACGAATGAATTGATATAGTCGGCAGGATTGAGGCGAGCGAGTCTTGCAAGGATCGCAGGCATCTGTAGAACGTGATCGAGATTAAAATAAGACCAAGGAGAGTCGAAGTCCGAAGCGAACCGTTGGTGAATCGGTAGGGCTGTTGGGTTTCCGGTCCTCCGCTGAAACAAGAAAAAGAAAAGAGTTGGATGAGCAAAACGTAGTAGAGTATCCGCAACGTGGATATAATGGGGTTAGGAATGGGCTGAGAGGTTGTATTAGTGAATCTTGAAGAAAAGAATAAGACAAGAGAGGTAAGAAGATAGGGTGGAGTAAATGTTATGGATTGAGAAGGAACCAGTTTTGTTTCCAATCGGTCGTATCACAAAGAAATTTGTTGAAGAAGTACTGATGGGCTGCCTTTTTGAATTGGTGCTGGGGTAGGAGTTTTATGTCTGTGGGGAGAGCGTTGAAGACATTAGTGGCTTTGGAGAAGAGATAGATTTTTTAAATAAGGTGGGGGTATGAAAGGCTTGGATAGAAGAGTTACTAGAACGTGTGGCGTAGTGGTGACTTGGGTGGGCAAAGTTTGAGAGTGGTAAGGAAGTTGAGATCTTATGGATAAAAGAAATGACTCGAAGGTGACGTGTGAACCAAAGCGGAAGGAGGTTAGCTAGAAGTAGGCGTTCCCTGTAGTTTTGGCAGTTCGGGAAGACTCGCTTAAGAAATCTGGAGGATACCTGTTCAATGGTGTACGAGGAGGCGTGGGTGAGAGGACAGTAGAATTCGCTGGCGTAGGAAATGAGGGGCAGAACGTAGACCTTGAATAATGTGAGTTGGAGAGTGGGATTGTTAGTCTTAAAACAGATCAGACGGGCCCATTTGAAGAGTTTGGAGGTAGTGTGAGTGAGGTGTGGGGAGAAGTCTAGGGATTTTGAGAATTGAATGCCGAGATGTTTGGCCGAATCTATTATTTCTATGTCGAGGGGGTAGTTGGCAGCCGGGATGGAGCAGAATGGATCAGACGAGAGTCTCATTAAGCGGGTTTTGGTGGGATTTAGTTTGAGTCCGATTTCGCTGAGCTGCAAGTGGAGCGAGGATAGGAGCTCCGATATAAGGGGTGAGGAAGGGTTGGAAGTTGTGGGGTTGCTGAATACGATGACCATATCATCTGCATATTTGAACAGCTTGAAAAGAGTGTCTTCAACCTGTATGTGTGCGAGTGCAAGGTTGAAGAGAATGGGACCAAGTACAGAGCCCTGGGGAACACCGGATCGGACATGGGTTGGCCTCGAGAGACTGCTGCCAATTTTTACTCTTGTATAGCGATTCCGAAGATAATAGCTGATAAGATTGAGAACATTTCCGCAAATACCGCTTCTCATTAAGGCAGATTCAATTGCTGAAAATGACAGCGAGTCAAAAGCCTTGGATATATCTAGGAAGAGGAGAGTGCACTGAAGCCCTTTAGAGAAAGAAGAGTAGCAATGATCGAGAATACTAACTAAGTTGGTGGAAGAGGAGCGGCCGTTCAGGAAACCATGTTGATCATCAAGGAGGTAGAAGTTTTCATGGGACTTAATGAAAGGGTAGATTAGGTTGTATAGGATCCTGTCGAAGATTTTGGTGAAGGAAGGTACGATAGTAATGGGGCGGAGATCTTTAAATGATGAGGTCGAGGAAGAGCCGTTTTTGGGGATGGGAGAGATCGTCGAGCAAAGCCAGTCTGAGGGAAGATAGATGGTTTCGACACAATGATTAATAACATCTGCAAGTAGAGAGAAGACGTTCCAGCCAAGCAGTGCAATCATGCTGACTGAAACACCGTATTGATCAAATTGGTGTTTAGATTTAATGTCTTTAACTGCTTGGGCGACGGAAGCCGGAGAGACGTATAACCAGCGAAGGTTCTCGGAGTCTCCGTTGTCTACCATCTCAATAGGCGGAGTGGGAGAGGAAAATGAGTCGAGAAGATGAGTCAGATAGTCATTAGCGAAGCAAAGGTCGTCTGACTGAGAGAAGTTGATATATGAGGTTTTGGGCTTTTGCAACAATTGGTGTTTGATGATGGCGAACTTTGCCCGGGGGTTAGGAGCTGAGCGGATGCGTTTTTCGACGTGGAGCGCTTGTTTCTTGATAGCCTGTTTGATGAGCCCATCAATGCGTCTCAGAGCGAGGGCGCGAGCCAGTGACGATGTGTGTAGGCGAGAGCTGCGTGCGAGATTGTCACGTGCCTTAAACAGAGCGTTCATCTTATTCGTCGAGTATATTTGTTGAATAGAGGTGGCGGAGTTATAGTGGAAGGATAGGATGTTATGGACTTCGGAGAAGCACGAGGAGAGGTTGTTCGGGAGAAAGAGGTCCCTCCAGTTAACTGTGTCACAGAGTCGGCGGAACTCGTCCCAGTTGGTGAATCGTCTGAAAGATTGGGTGTCTTCTCGAGGAGTGAAGGATAAGAGAGGCAAGAGGAAGGATACCTGACAGTGATCAAGATTGGGGAAGATTTCCCGAGAGCGAACATCGGTCACCTCGTTATTGGAGAGAACACAATCCAGTTGGTTGTTCCCTCGGGTAGGAAAATGAACGAATTGGTGTAGCAAGTTATCCGCAAAGAGTCGAAGCAGTGGGTGATTTTCGGAAGCTAGATTATGCCAGTTAGTCGTGGGGAGGTTGAGATCACCCACAACGACGTACCGATCAGAGTGTAAAGAGAAAAGAGTGGAAAGGAGACGTCCCGTCCACCTGGCCTACCTTCACCAACGAGAAAAATTCCAACCCTTGAGAGTTCGATGTCGATAAGCGTTTGGGCATAAGAAGGGATCGGACATAGGCAGCTAGTCCGCCTCCGCGACCGACAGTTCTGTCGCTGCGAAGGAACGTGTAACCATGAATGAGGAAAAGGTCATCACTATGGATGAAGGGGGACAGCCAAGTCTCAACAAGAACGCATATGTCAATCTCGTTAGAGGACAGAAAGGCTCGTAGTTGATTAATTTTAGGCGTAAGTGACCTGCAGTTGATGAGGATTGCTGAGAGCGCTTTGAGAGATGGATGGTTAGATCGGAGAGGAGAAGCGTGCGGGGGCTTTCCGCTGGCGGGTTGAGCGAGATCTAGGGCTGATGAGGGTGACAGACCGCTTGTTGACAAGGATAGAGTGGTCAGAGTCGATTTGGATTTCTGTTGTTGTCCCTCGTTTATCAGGTGGGTGAGGCAGTTGTAGGGTTTGAAAGCAAGAGGGGGGCGAGATATCTGTGTTCGAGGGGGCACTCGGAAGGTGCGTTGGGGGGGCGAGCAAGGACGGGGAAAGATCAGGAGCTGGGGCGGAACTGTCCAGGGTGGGGACGATGGTGGATTCAGTAGGGGGAGATGAAATTGATGGGGCTGGCTCGAAGTTTTGCTTGGTCTTCGTAGACTTACGTTTTTTCAGTTTCTGATTCATAGCATCTGTCACAAAGGTAACCTTTCGAGGGGATGTAGATCTGGTGGACGGGTTTGGGAGTGAAGGTGCGTTATTATGAGGCTTAGCGCGGCGTGGTCGGCCACGACGACGTGGTAAAGCTTGAGCTAGTGTAGGGGGACTGGTTGCAGAGTAAGGGCTAAAGGTGAGGGGAAGGCCTTCAAATCGGGAAGGTGTGAGTGGGGGTGGACTGGAGGAAGGTGCGTCACCAAGGAGTCCGCCGTGAACTGAACGGCTTTTCTTGGGATTGCTCCAGCCCGGAAAGGCGTGAGGAGCTGGAGGAGGGGTGGTGTCCGGTGTGTGAGTATGTGCTTTCTCAAGAGTCCTCTGTAGTAGAGTGTAGTCTCGTTTGAGTTTGACTTGTCCGGATGATAAGATGGGCGAATGTAGTTTGAGATGATGAACCTCATCGTCGGACAGTCTTTTGTGTGAGGAGAGGATGAAGGCTCGGCCCTTTCCCGAGGAGATCTCTTTTAGTTGGCTGAAGTTTTCCCCTATTTGACGGATGAGATCTGAGGCCAGATCGTCTTTTGAGAGAGGGGAGCGCGGAGACCAGAGAAAGAGGTTTCGCTTGTTGTGGTTTCGCAGGGCAACCTCCCTGGCTACCCCATTCAGAAACGTATCTGCTTGGCGCAACAGATGGGGCTGAACGGAGGAGACTGGAAGGTTGCCAGTCAATGCTCCAAGTAACCCTGTGATATCCACCATTTGCTGTTGGAGAACAGAAATATTGGAAATAATCTTTTGGGTGAGGAGCGGGGAGATGGGGGCTGGCGACTAAATTTGATTCATGATGGAGATAGATAGAAGAGTATAATTAATATTGTTTACGGTAAAAGAGAGGAAAAGAAAGAGTATTGCTGAGCGAAAAAAAGAATAGGTATTAAAATGTAGAAATAAACGGAAAAATCGGGTGGGCTAGAAATAGATCCTTGATAACTGAAGGTAGATTCCAAAATAATGTGTAGGTAGATTCCTGGAGTATCCTGGAGAAGAAATCAGACAAGAAATCCCGAGAATCTGAAAAATAAAACAAAATAAAACCCGATAATTTTCGAAAGTAGAGAAAAATGTTGAAAACCACAAGCACGCTCTCTCCGGTCGTTGCGTTTCACCCGACAAATTGAACACTTAGTACGAACAATTAGTACGAAATTATTTACTTAATTTATTAAATCATTAATTCTACAACTCTTTTATTCATTAAATCATTATTTAATGAATTCAGTAATTTATGAATTCATTAATTTACTTTTTCATTAATACATTAATTTGTTTTTTTCCTTAAATCATAAATTGATCATTTTATTAATTCATCAATTCACTAAATCATTAATTCGTCAATTCATAATTACGGTAATTCATTAACCCATTCATTCATCAATTCATTAATTCATTAATTCATTAATTCATTAATTCATTAATTCATTAATTCATCAATTCATTAATTCATTAATTTAATAATTCATTAATTCATTAATTCATTAATTCATTAATTCATTAATTCATTAATTCATTAATTCATTAAATCATTAAATCAATAATTTATTAAATCATTAATTCATTAACTCATTAAATCCTTAATTTGTTAATTCATTATTTCATTAATTCATTAATTCATTACGTCATTAATTCGTTAATTCATTTATTTGTTAATTCCTTAACTCATTGAATTAATAACACGTTATATCCGTAATTCATTAATTCATTAATTCCTTAATTAATCAACTCATTAATTGATTTATTCATTAATTCATTTATTCATTAATTCATTAATTCATTAATTCATTAATTCATTAATTCATTAATTGCTTTATTCATTAATTCATTAATTCATCAATTTATTAATTCATTAATTCATTAATACATTAATTCATTATATCATTAAATCATTATTTCATTAATTCAATTATTAAATAATTCATTAAATCATTGGACCAGTAATTCGTTAATTCATTAACTAATTAATTCATTAACTCATTACCTCATTAATTCTTTAATTCACTAATTCCTTAATTCCTTAACTCTTTCAATTTATAACACATTACTTCCTTAATTCATTAATTCATTAATTCCTAATTAATCTACTCAATAATTCATTAATTCATTAATACATTAATTCTTTAATTCATTAATTCATTAATTCATTAATTACTTAATTTATCATCTCATTAATTCATTAATTAATTATTTCATTAATTCATTAATTGATTAATTTATTACTTTGTTTGATTGAATTCTGGGCGACGCGCGCGGTTTAAAATGGCTCCAACTGTTTTGAATACTGAATTTGAAAAAATTATTACGGACCTTCAGAACTCCATCAAGGAGCTTAGGGAGGAAAGCAAAACCATTAAAAATAAACTCATGAAATCAAGTCATTAATTCTTTTATTCATTAATTCATTATTTAATGAATTCACTAATTTATTAATTCATTAATTTACTATTTCATTAATTCATTAATGAATTATTCCATTAAATCATAAATTGATCAATTCATTAATTCATTAATTCATTAAATCATTAATTCATTAATTCATTAATTCAATAACTCCTGAATTCCTTAATAAATCAACTCATTAATTATAAAGAAATTAACTCATTAATTCATATATTCATTAATTCATTAATTCATTATTTCATTGCATTATTAAGAAATTATTTCCTTACTTCATTAATTCATTGATTCATCAATTCGATAATAACGTAAATTTGCAACTCTTTAACACACTAATTCATTAATTAATTAATTAATTAAGTCGTTAATTCATTAATTC
>JAQBSW010013998.1:0-12594 GCA_029291075.1 Eudiplozoon nipponicum
CCGGCTCCTTCTGATGAGGCGCCATTAAGCACGAAACGAATGTGCACATGAGGTTGTAGATCCTTATGGTCTTATTTGAACTTATTTGCTACTAGGCGCGCAACACCTAAATCGTTATTAAATGATGCTTCATCGACATACCCAAGAGGAAAAAGTAAATTAAAATAAATAAACAAAATGACAAGCAAAAAAATTATAAACTGAGATTGGTTTATAATGAAGAGGATCTAGTTAATAGGAGTTTATTCACCTAGATGACACAGAAATGAGGAAAACTAAATCTCAACGCAACACTATGACCAAATCAGCATTAAAGTAAGGTATCATAGTTACTTTCACCATCTTCCCAATCAAATTAAAAGGCGCTTACTTGAGTTGGTACGACTTGCAGGGACCAGCAAGGTCATAAGATGACGTGTAGCTGAACCATTTCTTGCCATATTATTGGCTAAAGAGGGAAACAGCATATGGTTGCTATGCAGCGATACAAAGTACATCGTGTCGTTTCGGCGCATCCCAGTAGACAAGAGATTTTCGAGCTGGAAATCGCGTAATTTTGGTTGAAAGAGCTACAAGAAAACGAACGTAAAACAGAGCACAAACAGCAGAGTAGCTAAATATAAAATAGCATAAACATTAATTTACGTGATTAGCGCTAGTGGTTTTTACAATACACCATTGATAAAAGATAAGATCCGCAGAACAGAACAGAAACAAACAGAATTAATGCATTAGGCAAGGCTTTTCGAGTAATAAATTAGTTCCAATAGGACCAGGTGGATACACCAAAGTTTACTTATTTTCGTGATTACCATGATAAAAAGCAACTAAAAATATAAGAGATACAGTTTTGATTGATGAGAACTAATTTATATGCAAGTATTTATTACAAAGGTTGTACTAAGTAAAAAGGCAGTTACATGGGATACGCAAAAATGTGAAATGTTGCGCACATGTATCCCGTGGCTACTCATCAGAAAGATCAGTTTCTGCACTCTAAAGCCAGTATAAATTATAATGTGACATTTATCAATTTGACATTGTAATCTTTTAATCCGTATGCGTAGAAAATTAATAGGCAACTTCGAATAACCTCATTGAAAGTGAGAACTCTACACGCCACGCCAAGGTTTCGATTTTATCCACCATCAAATTGCTCCACCTAGCCTAAAGTAAAAAATCAAAATTCTCAATCTAACTTCATCTACGATTTAACAATTAAATACTGCTTGTTGCGGAGACCTATTATATATGCAGTATGTATTATGTGTTGCGAACCTAGTAACAAATTAGTTCAGTTGTGACCAGAAGGATAAACCAAAGGCAGCATGAACGGAAAGTATAATCTCATGCACATTCGTTTCGTGTTTACTGGCGACTCATCAGTAGGAGCCGGTATTACGCCTATTTAACGACTATATATTTTGGTCAGGAATGTTAGATAATTGAATATGGGCAGGTGTATCGCTGTACCCACACAGCTGTATATACTTTAGTACTGTATTTGACAGATTTGACCTCAAAGTTTTATTAAATACACAAGCAATACTGGTTGCGTTGGGGTTTAATATGATGTGTCGAGAAACTTCACGATCAGTTACCTTTTTCTCGTATCGCAACACAAAATAAGGGTAACTACTATATTCCTTGTCGTGCAACATGTTTCTTTAAAACTTCACGATCAACAATGGTGTTTTTAGGGATATTCACTTCCCCATTTTATGAGATTTTGTAAGGGATGTGCATTCAAGCATTCACTTAGCCAGCGCTAGATGGGTATGAGAAACATAACGGAACAATCGTAAGTTAGCAACAGTTAAACTGAATAGTATAGTATTTAACAGTACAGTACAGTATAGTACAGTATTTAACTGTAATATGTTGAACTGAATGATGTCCTGTTTACCGCGAAATGTGATAACTGATATCGATCAAGGCCAGAGTGTATGGATTTACTGGAGTAACAGGTGTTCAGAAATTGTTTTAATTCTCAATTTCGGTGAACTATAGCATAAATTGATATCCATCAGGTTGGTATCATGTACCGACTCGGTAACCATAGTGCTAGTACCATGTACCTTTTCGGTACAATAATGTTGGTATCGATTACTAACACAATAGCCATAGTGTTAGTATCCTTTACAGACTCGGTATATATATTATTTAGTGTGAGTTAGCATTGAAGTCGCATTGTCGTTGACTTTAGATTATGTTAGCTTCACTATTACAGGTTTACACATTCGTCTAGGAGATTGTACCGTCCTATTATTCCACATTCTTCTACCAAAGGGCGTAATACCGGCTCCTACTGATGAGTCGCCAGTAAGCACGAAACGAATGTGCATGAGATTATACTTTCCGTTCATGCTGCCTTTTGGTTTATCCTTCTGGTCACAACTGAACTAATTTGTTACTAGGTTCGCAACACCTAATACACACTTTCATCTACGATTGCATTTGTAACTGTAGTTAACCCAATTTAGCCGGATGCAGTGCACGATTTAATTCATGTTTGTCGAAGCATACAATGACATGATTTGTAAAGATTGGCGTTGCTCGGTCATTGATAGCAAAGCGTACCTTGTAATTCAAAATACGCAAAGCTATCTAATTACCAATTAATCAAGATATGAGCAGGCTTCTGTACCTGATCGGTCTTTCTACAAATAGACGATATCCAGATCTACATACACAAAATCATTTTTTTGTGTACAAGCATTAGCATGGGACGTTCCTAGTATCACGAATCTGCCTACAATTTTTGTCCGCAAGAACAAGTTCAATTATAGATGGCGTTAAATGCAGATTGTAGAGTAATTTTGTCCTTCCCACTAGAGAGGAAGTTTATTGGTGGGTGTTATTAAAACTGAGTCAGTTGCAAGATATGTAAACGCCAAAGCGGAAAGTAATTTCTTTTATTCGACTCATTGCCCCGTCATCTTTGTATTGTAAGTGAATATACACAGATTCCTTATTCACAACATATCTTATTATATAATTAAGCTTATACATATATAGTGGGTTACCCTCAATAATAAGTGTTACGCACACCAACAAAAACAGCGTGCAAACATTTTGGCGAACAAATGAGCAAAACCCTATTACACAGTGTTGTAGCTTAGCTTTCTTTTCCTTTTCAATGGTCATTGCCCATTGAAGTGCAAATATTGCGCTGTCCATTTTTTTATTATAGAAGACTGATCTGCGAAACGTGCCATCAATTTCAAGTTTAAGCAACACATAATGAATAGCTACAGTATAATCTTCCTAGATTCCAATTGTCAATCTAGTGTTCGGATGCCATTCATTCTTTCTAACATGTGCATAAGCATATCGTCCGTGTTACGAGCCCGAGCCGAACTTACTCTTAGACCATTTATTAAGTTCATTAAAAATTAACTGAATATCTGAACAACATAAATGCAGTAATCTTCACAACTGCGCTTCTCCAAGGTTGAAATTTGAGAAAGTATTCTGGATATAATGGAAAACAAACTTAAAAGTCCCTTTAAATTAAAAATAGTAAATAAAAATCCAACATCAGCATACGTTATATATAATTCTAATCGTTCCCGTGAACAATCGTACGTAGGGATATGCATTAGAAGATTGAATTCAAGCTTGTCGGAAATTATACCAACGTGGTAGGTGTAAAGTTACAAATAAGTTAATAACAAAACATGTTTGCCTTCTGAAAGCAGCGGCATGTCAAAAAACGCTTTTAAATTCTAATGAAGACTAAGTGCGTTAGTGTGCTTCCATATTTGGAGGCTATTTCTATAAATCGATGTTGCCCAGAACTGTGCACGTAGCAACAATTTCATCGTGCAGTCATTACCATGAGGCATTGCTAGTATCGTGCGAAACCGTGCTTTGCTGCGTTTTTATTTGTCGAGAAGCAGATAAAAAACTGTAATGCTGCTTATCATGAGCCCGCAGACTTGATTTGAATAATCAATAGATAAAGAATATCGCTTTTCAGTCGAAAAATGAACGTCTTATGGATTTTTTAATGTTATGTTTTTCAAATAAAAGCTCTGCTTAAGTTACCAATGTTAAACTACTTATTCTGGTAATAACGATAAAGTATCAACAAAGTGTACATAGCATTGATTTCTACTCATTAAGTTCTTTCGGTCACAAGATTACCAACATTTTCCCGTCTAATTGCCGCAAAATAGCGGATGCATTCATTCAAAACTTTACGAAATGCATGTATTTACATATGGAATTTAATTAGAGAATATATATTAAGTAAGTATAAAATAAACATTGAATAAGGTATTAGACGCAATTAATCAAGTAGACCGGGTTCGTCTCATAGTTACCTACCAAACTTTTTATATCATGATCGCAACCTTGATTAAAAATTACTTACCAGAATTGTCTCGAATCGGGACACAATTGCTTCGAAGTGTTGAAACTCATCCATGCGAGACACAAGCCGTGCAATATATGCAGTTTTCAATTATATATATATATATATTTGAGTGCATGTAGTGTCAGAATAAGCTAGAGTGCAAGGGATAAAAATGCAACCCATCAACTAGACAGGATTCTTCCTTGTAAGTCTAATTCCTGCGGTTGTTGAATAAAACTCGGGAATAATTTTTTCTACGAAGAATCGCACACCGCATGCCACGAAAGCCGAACATTGCATTCCTTTTATTATAATCAATGTTGCGATCTTGATATAAACACTTAACCCTTTATGTACATACACATGTCAGTATAATCTTAGCAATGTATAGTGTTTAAAAAGCCATTTATCCGGTAGACCGGTTTCGATATTATTGGAAACTCATCACGTCCTGTCCAGAATTTGTCGCGTTATCTGAGCCACCCAACCATCAACCTGGGAGTATTTTTACCAGGAGGAAACGTGCGACGTAAGTCATGAAAGCCGAATATTGCATTCATCTGTCGTTTTACACGCACATATTTACGATTGAATAAATGATTGCATGTATATCCGTCTATACGCATGTATATAAGTAAGTATTAAAAGCATTTCTATGTTGCTCTATGTAGAAATTAAATTAATTACATGATAATCTGTCGTTAAATTGATAAATGAATTACTAATTAGCAATAAAACTTGAATCCCTAGTTATATACCCCAATGTAGTTAAAAATGATATCTAATAAACAGAAACTATGGAACCAAAAGCAGGTTAATTTCAACTCCAAAATCGCCTGAATAGAAACCTAAAAATATTTCCTATTCAGCAAAATGTTTTTACAACCATGGCAAAATAGATGCAAAACGTAACGTTAAAAAGCAATTGACTCAAAAGTGAACATGAATTGATGTGACCATACAAATTCAATTAAAAAATGCGCTGTAAATCGTTATGCATCTAAACAAGCATTAAGCCATAAATCAAATTAGCTCTAAAAGGTTTAAATAAGCTATTCCTGTCATCAGGAGAATTCTAAAGAAAACAGGATAAAATTCAGGAACTGTACAACACAATAGGAAAGCGAACCTCAACAGCGTGAATTTTGCTATCGGACAGCATCTTTTTATGTCTTCGCCGTTTAGCCATTTCGTGTATTCTAGTTACAAGATGTGATACACTACTTTTCCTCCGGCTGTTGTAAGAATCTGTTGGGAAAAATTGATACTCCGACTCTCCTATAGAATCGGATCCATCAGAGGGCTGCAAGATGTCATTAGTTGCCCAGAGATTAGAGGGACGCGATTCACCAAAACTGACAACCTCATTGCGTGATTGATTATATTTTGAATGTCGAGAAACCCAGCTCTACAAATGGAAACAGATAAACAAAACAGTGATTGCTGAGTAAGTATGCAAGTTCAAAAGTCTCGAGCAGAACAGTCGCAAAAACTGAAACAGGTAACAGTAAATGCATTATTTAAATTCTGCATCGAAAACATTGAATTCTAAGAGCGGTAACAATGCCATTATAGCGGAAATTAACCCTGCCCGGCCGGTTTGGTATTGCTGACATAGAGGATAAAATATCAGGGTTATACATTTCCAAATAGTTAAATGAACGTTGTTTACCGCCTACTCTGTTGCAGTCAATAAGTAATAGACACCAGTTGTTGATTTGCATACGCTATCTATACCAAGCATGATAAATCCTTCTTCAGCTATTCTTAATATCCTTCAGCAAAAATAACTTACATAGACTAATTTCTTGCTTCGTGACGTTGAAATCTCTATACGATGAAAATTAAAAGTTAGTTTATTGTGACAGCAACTTGGCCCATGACGTAGAAATTTAAGGCATAATATTCGACAGAACAAGGAAAGTCGAACCGACAACACCTTGAAAAATAATTGTTACAAAGGTAAAAAATTGTATTTTTAATCAAGAGATTTTTTCATGCTTCAGTCGATTTTGCAGTGCAAACATTCATTAGCTGCAATATAAAACCATTAGAAAAAGAAAAAATTAAACTATTTGTTTTAACTTATAAAGGAAGCAAAAAAGAATTTAAAACAAGTTTTTTTAACGGGAAATCACTTATGACGCAGGGATCAAGATTAGATGGAGACACTTAGCTAGGTAAAAAACCAAAATGAGGCACCACAGAGCTCTATACAAACCATTACGGTCACATTAGCTGTAATGCAAAACGACGTCGGCAATACAGCTTCCTTGAGTCTTTCATACTATCGCGGCATACACACGAACAAATCACATAGGTAATATAGCCAAAACAAGAAAGTTAAGATAATTTCAACCACAAATCCGAAGCAAAATGGTCAATGAATTCAGTTCAATAACAAATTGCGCACGGTTTTTAATCAAGAACAATTATGCTAAAGTAGACCCCGACTCTGTAGACGAACGGATACTATACTAATAAGTATTAGGTGTTGCGAACCTAGTAACAAATTAGTTCAGTTGTGACCAGAAGGCTAAACCGAAGACAGCATGAACGGAAAGTATAATCTCATGCACATTCGTATCGTGCTTACCGGCAACTCATCAGTAGGAGCCGGTAATTCGCCCTTTAACCACTATATATTTGGTCAAAGAATGTGGAATAATCGGACGGTACAATCTCCTAGACGAATGTGTTAACCTGCAATAGTGAAGCTAACATCATCTAAAGTCAACGACAATGCGACTTCAACGCTAATTCACACTATAAAATATATATAACGAGTCTGTAAAGGATACTAACACCATGGCTATTGTGTTAATAACCGATACCAACATTATTGTACCGAAAAAGTACATGGTACTAACACTATGGTTACCGAATCGGTACATGATACCAACCTGATGGATATCAATTTATGCTATAGTTCATCGAAATTGAGAATAACAACAATTTCTGATCACCTGTTACTCCAGTTAATCCATACACTCTGGCCTTGATGGATATCAGTTATCACATTTCGCGGTAAGTATGACATCTTTCAATTCAATATATTACATTTAAATACTGTTTGTTGCGAAGAACTAATATATATGCAAGTATGTATTAGGTGCTGCGAAACTAGTAACAAATTCATTCAGTTGTGACCAGAAGGATAAACCAAAGGCAGCATGAACGGAAAGTATAATCTCATGCACATTCGTTTCGTGCTTACTGGCGACTCATCAGTAGGAGCCGGTATTACGCCCTTTATCCACTATATTTTTGGTAGAAGAATGTAGAATAATAGGACGGTACAATCTCCTAGACGAATGTGTAAACCTGTAATAGTGAAGCTAACATAATCTGAAGTCAACGACAATACTAATTCAATGCTACCTCACACTATATAATATATATACCGAGTCTGTAAAGGATACTAACACTATGGCTATTGTGTTAGTAACTGATACTTTTTTGAAATCGATGAGTACCGGATACTAACACTATGGTTTCCGAGTCGGTACACGATACCAACCTGATGGATATAACTTTATGCTAAAGTTCACCCAAATTGAGAATTACAACAATTTCCGAACACCATTTACTCCAGTTAAACCATACACTCTGGCCTTCATCGATATCAGTTATCACATTTCGCGGTAAGCATGGAATCATTTAATTCCATATATTACAGTCAAATACTGTTTGTTGCGAAGAGCTAATATATATGCAAGTATGTATTAGGTTTTGTGAACCTAGAAACAAATTCGTTCAGTTGTGACCAGAAGGATAAACCAAAGGCAGCATGAACGGAAAGTGTAATTTCATGCACATTCGTTTCGTGCTTACTGGCGACTCATCAGTAGGATTCGGTATTAAGCTCTTTAACCACTTTAGATTTGGGTGAAGAATGTGGGATAATAGGACGGAACAATCTCCTAGACGAATGTGTAAACCTACAATAGTGAAGCTAACATCATATAAAGTCTACGACAATGTGACTGCAACGCTAATTCACACTAAATAATATACATACCGAGTCTGTAAAGAATACTAATACTATGGCTATTGTGTTAGTAACCAATGCCAACATTATTTTACCGAAAAGGTACATGGTACTAAAACCATGGTTTCCGAGTCGGTACATGGCACCAACCTGATGGATATCAATTTATGCTAAAGTTCAACGAAATTGAGAATTACACCAATTTCTGAACACCTGTGACTCAAATAAATCCAAACACTCTAGCCTTGATCGATATCAGTTATCACAATTCGCGGTAAGCAGGACATCATTCAATTCAATATATAACAGTTAAATACTGTACTATACTGTACTGTACTGTTAAATACTATACTATTCAGTTTGACTTTTGCTAACTTTCGATTGTTCTCTTGTTTCTCATACCCATCTAGCGCTGGCTGAGTGAAAGATCGAATGCGCATCCCTAACAAAATATCATAAAATGGGGAAGTGAATATCCCTAAAAGACACCATTGTTGATCGTGAAGTTTTAAAGAAACATGTTGCGCGACAAGGAATATAATAGTAACCTTTTTCTTGTGTTGCGATACGAGAAAAAGGTAACTGATCGTGAAGTTTTTCGATACATAAGACTCCAACGCAACCAGTATTGTTTGTGTATTTAATAAAACATTGAGGTCCAATCTGTCAAATACAGTACTGAAGTATATACAGCTGTGTGGGTACGGCGATACACCTGCCCATATTCAATTACCTGTCTTGAATCAAAGATTATCTTTCCATTACCATAACCTGACATCCGCAGGGTGGCTTAGTTGTTAGAGCACAAGATTCCGAAGCAAACGCGACCAGGTTCGAGCCGTCCGCAGCAAATTCTGGACAGTACGTGATGAGTTTCCAATATAGACGAAACCGGTCTATTGGATAAATTGCCTTTTTGTACTATACACTACATAGTTTATACTGACAATTGTATGTATATAATAGGTCAGGTGCTAATATCAAGATCGCTATCTTGATTAAAAGTAACGAAATCTGGTTTGTTCTTTTCTTTAAATCAAGTTTGTGAGATTGATATAAACACAAATTCCTTTGTATTTTAAAAGATATATTTATTTTCTCAGTGCTGTCCTTCTTGTTGTGGATTTGACCGCATTTTTCTTGTGCGGGACAATTGATAGCACTCATAGGTCGGTAAAATCTTGAACTTCCCTCATCTTCAGATGATGTAATTTTTGGCCTCAATTGATGGGTTCTCACTTGTCCCTACTTCTTTAAGCCTTCAATTAGCTGATTGTCTGAAAATGACGTTGGATCAAGATTTTCCATTGTTCCTGGACCGATATTTCGAGATCTCATTTCCTTTGTATTTAACCAATTGCACAAAGCAAAACAAGCGTCAGTTACACGTAATGACGCATTTCAACTTTCAATGATTATCATCTGAGCACTACGGCAAATTGACTACCGAGGGTCAAATCTCAATGCATATATATATGGAAAGCTAATTTAGATTTTAGTTTTGCTGTTGTTCGACGTCTGGTTAATACCGATTGGATTTGTGTTAACTTAAAGCTCGCAAAGTTAATTTAAGGAATTGTTACTACCACTCGCGCAATCAATGCTTGATTAACTGTAATAGTCACATGTATTGATGTGAGATGGATTTAATACGGAGATTGATGTTTATATGAAATTGGGAAATTTGATTTAATGAATTGTTTCTACCACCCGCGCAATCAGTGATTGTACAATTGTTCTTCTCTTGTATGTGAAGCACGAAAAGCGCTGAGGTGGCGTAACATAGTCGAAACAAATAACTTAAATACGAATGGAGTGATGCTTATACTACGATGGTTACCGCGCTAATTCCAATTGCCATGTTTGGAGACAGAAATGGTTGTCTCACACCAAGCTGACGGTATGACCTCATTCAATATAATATGGAAAGGATTAACAAACACCAAATGAAGCAGCTTATCAGAGACTGCAGATATGCGATGTTTAAAACTCAGGATTGTATTTCGTACATAGCTGATAGTTTTTCAAGTTTAGCGCTCCATAATGTTGATACAGGCATACTTTCGGTGATGGGAACTGATGCAACTACCCAAGCAAATATATCAATACACAAATAAACAAGACACATGTTATCAATTAGTAGATTAGTGTTGAAACCATTTAATGCTTCGTTGACGTTAAATTCTCACACATCTGTTGCGCGAATAAATTGGGACAAACGATGGATATTTCCCAATGCGAATGTGCCTTCCATCACTTCAGCCTTTCTGGCCAAGAAGAATTCAGTATCGACTTTTAGATTATTCATAATTTGACGTCTTATAGCCCTACACTATATTATTTAAATTACAGCGGATAACTCCTGTGATAAGTGTTACGACAGTGCTTCCTGTTGAAATTGTACAAAGGTGTCCTCAATCGCACTTGGCTTTACTCAAAGTTATCACATCAAATATTTATTTATGTTGGATTTGACAGAACAAAACTGATGCATTATTCCCGAATTCATATAAATTGCAATACTCGCTGCCTTATTATATCCCGAAACGTCCTGAATAGCTTATTTGTACTGGAGCAACAAAAACATCATGCCCTAGATGATTCTCGCGATGTTAATTTTGAACTACAGGTTAAGTATATTTTTTGACGCCAATATTATTTATCGTCCTGCAAATAAAGTCAACGTGGTGGGTTATGCACGACATGGCAACTATGCACCAACCGATGTATTACTCGGTTCGGTTTATTTTGTCGTCAGATAGTAAACACGAGCATAAACTACGAATCTTCCATCCGTTTAGCCAAGAGATTATCGATTTATGCATTAAAGGACATGTATTAAGCCAAAGTCTGCGCCAAAAAAAGCAGACAAAAGCCAACCAAACATTAGACATTGAATTATCGTTACATATTTCCAAATAAAAATCATACATTTCGTTAGTACTATTTTTAAGAAGCTCAAATTATAGAAAAAGGATGGTTTGCAAACGTCTTTCGACTGAAACCAAAATTAGAAATGAAGATTAACCTATATATAAAGATAAATAAACGAAGACCGGTCGTCACGCAGTGATCTCCAATATATTCTAGAGCAGCGTGAATTATTGTCATTATGTTTCAAACTAACAATGCTGATATGATTGTCTAGCCTCCACTGGTCCTCATGAACATGGGAGTAAACATCAGACGAAGATAAATTATTTTGATTTTCAGTTGAAGCGAGTTCCAATGAATAAAAAACATAACAATTAAACTATCAATAGGTAAATGTAGGAAGAAGCAAGAAGACAATGTGCATACCCGAATTTCTCTGTCAATCCTGTTGAAGGTATCTTCCGGCATCTTTGTAGATATGGAAACAGATCTTCTATGCTGCAAATCAACAGTGTCGTCGTAATCAACATGCTTGGTTTCGTTAGCTTCATCAAAATCAAAAAGTAATCGAGATGAACTGACTTGCGAAAGGTGATTTTTACTTTTCTCGATCTGCCAGCTGATATTCGATTTAGCCGTTTCCATGCCATGACTACCCGTTTGAGAGTTAGAACCTTAAAAAGGAATACGCGAAACAATTAACGTAGTTTGTCTTTCACTACAAAATTAAAACAATATAACAAATAAGACAGTAAAGTTCCCCTGTTCTACACACTTTTTTGAAGAGCTCAGTAATGGAATATTGCACGAGTGATGATAAATTAGCAAAAATTTCTGTACATATTTGTAAGTTTCAATAATTCAATAAATTGGTCAAACGCAAACGCTATTCTTATAATGAATCAAAGTACAAAACTTGCCTAGCTGTTCAAGTGACGAAATTTTGAACCAACCGAGACCATTCAGGGACGTTAAACTGCCGCCTGACACAGAGTTCAACCGACCACGTTGAGTATAGCCATTAAACATAGAATTAGAATAACCGGGGAATTGGCTTGTCTGCAGCGGGAGTGATCTAGACGATTCATCGGACAAGAGTGAACTTGACGGAAAAAGCATTTTGGATAAAGAAAGGAAACTGATCAAAACTAGAAGACTTGTTGTAGCTGTCAGCCTGGATCGACTTATCGTGACTCCTGGATTCTTTCGAATGTGAGAAGTTGCGTTAGTAGTATGGAGCCGCGGCCTGCAATTACATGAATTAATAAAATTAGCAGAGAAAATAAAAAATAACGGTAAAATTTGTATAAGCATTTTGTACAGGCATACACGACTCTTTCGATGTCAACAGTTACAATGGACTGAACAA
>JAQBSW010013999.1:0-12591 GCA_029291075.1 Eudiplozoon nipponicum
AGAGAGTGTGAAATGAGCGAAAAACCAATCAATTTCGTGTATCGCCTCCAGTTCAAGCTCAATGCCCCAGCATGCTTTTTTTGCCTGCGTAAATCTGGTTGCTGTTTGTTTATCCGTAAAGCTTGGTATTTGGCTAATTCCTTTCTGTTTTTGCATTTACTGATTATCTTAAATGCTGCGTCTAGAGAACAATACGTGAGAGGATTCATGCGATGTGTTGCGCAATTGCAGACATGAATTCACCATTTGATTTAAAACCGGTGTTTAAGTTGCAATGTTCTCTGATTCGAGTAATTAAGCGTCGAGTAGATCGGCCTAAATAAGTTTATCGAAAACAAACATTAACGGTTGTTTCTCCTTGGTTTCCGGTAAGGGCAAGGGTGTTATCCTAAATAACACTCGTAGTTTAGGCATTTCTGTAGACCTATTGTTTCAACTAACCACCACCAATTCGTCATTATAGTACAGACACCAAGCTACGTGGTGAAGTGGTACTGAGCTGACCACATATATAGTTAAACAACTATTGGTTGCGCGGGAGGTGATAACAATTATTCAAATCAAGGTTACGTTGTTGAATAATGTATTTAAATTACCTTGCCCACTTTCCAACCAATTATGCTATTTGTAATTACCATATTTAGCAAAGTCAGAGTAAAACAGTTAGTTTGGTGCGTGCAATAATGGAATCAACATTAATCATAGTGGCTCCAAGTAGTTGATTGTACGCGTTCATGTAATTATATATGAAAATAGTCGGGAGAACGTCTCGAAATATTCAGAATAAAATATGTGGGCAGGGTACATAATAAACCTGTTTTGAACGTCATCGATTGGCTAACTGATCAACACTCTGCGCGCAAAACATTTCTATTTGACAATATTTACGGTTAAATTACCTGATCTGCGTTTTGACTAACGCAGCTTTCATTGTTCCAGTAGTTTTCTTTTTTCAATATATTTCGGATAAACTTATCGATAGCCTTCATCAGTTGCAATATACCTCACAAGGTTAACAAACGAAACTAATGAAGCAAGCGCGTTATTTCCTCTAGCCACAGCTACTCATTGCTGCTCATCTAATTGATGATTGAGTTTAATTGGTTTTGTTAATTTATAAAACCGAGAAAGGAAGATCAGTTGTGGGCACAAGATCCAGAAAGAGCTGAGTTACCTGTGAAAATTTTGAAGAACGAATCTGAGTGGTTCGTCGAAGCCAACACCCTGAACACGGAGGATTTGAAAAAAAGTTTTCTTAAACTTGCAAAAAGTGACAACAGACCAGCATCAATGAATGTGCGTCCGTAAAATGGAAAGCCAATGCGAAGTTCCTCATGGAAATTTAGTATTACCTTGAATGCACAGGTAAATATGAAGTTGGATGCGAAAAATCAATTGTCAACTAACTATAAATCATTCATAATTTCCAAAAATTCATGCGCACACGTTAACACATATATCTTGCACATATGAAAAAGAAATTGATCAGCAGAATACGCCAAAATTTCTTGCGAAATCTGGTTAATGATTAGCCTGGCACCATAAGGAAAGTAGCAATTTTTCGGCATCCGTGGTGTAAGGGTTGAACTATAAAATTGTGAACCGTTATAATTGATTTTCTCATCAACTATCTAGATGGCATTTTGTCTCATTTCTAAGGACAGACGGAAATTAGCTGATTAGAATTGGAGGTTGAAATGGATACCCAGGTGCAGCACGTTGAAAAAAAAACTGATAAAGACACTGAAATTAGCATAACACTTAAAGCTGCACGAATACATGGCCTTGGTGGTATTGAATGTGTGATGCCTAACTCTGACCAAAGTTCAGTTGGGTAAAAATAACCATCGAGATAATTAATACTAAATTTGAAGTGTCCCCAATATGGACCACAGCCATGTAAAAGATGTATTTTATGGATTATACAATTTAATGAATAGTAAGTAAAGTGTATATATATACATATATATATATTGCAAGTAAAATATAAAAATTGCATCATCTAACGAAGAAATGGTTCTCATGGTATCGGTTTCGTCGTTGTTGGGAATCCGTCATGATCTTTCTAGAAGTTGTCTTTAAAGTGGACAAATCTGGGAACATTTGCTTTAGAGTAGCGAACACTATTCATTGGGGCACGCATACCGCATACTACACGGAATTTAAGGTGATACACCGCCTTAGGTTTTTAGTTTTTACGTTCCTGCAGGTGGAGCCTATCTGGAATTTCATCAGACATGTATTTAAAAGTAGCTACGCTTGTTCTCTCATTATTAAACAGAGACTATGCCACTTGAAACGTTTCAATGCTTTGAATCATAATGGCAGGATTTATAATTAATTTTTGCCGTCAGTATAAACTAAATTTTGCATGAACAAGCAATGACAGATCATCTAGTAGACCGAGGTTATCCTTATTTTGAACTCCTCGAGTACACTCCAGAATTGAACGTGGACAGTACTCGAACCGGACAGCATGTGCCTCAGAGGCTGAGACTCTTGTCTGATATTAATCATAAATTATTTAAAATTAAATAGACTTTGTCATATACTTTATGTGAATTTCGTCTGTAAATGATATACAAAAACATGCGTGTATATATATATATATATATATATATATATATATATATATATACATATATATATCTTCATCAAGTAAAAACGCCAATTCGCATGCTAACACACTCCATAGTTTATTGAAAATATGATCCCTTGATAATAAAATAATCTTTTGAGTGTTGATCAAATTTTACGATAATAACCAATCGGTAAAAATGTTAAAATAACTTAAACAAACAAAAACCATTGTTCTATAAAAGTGACGTAATGTAAAAATATAATCAGTATTCATAATCTAACATTACGAACATCAATAAATTGAAAGATGTTTATGTACATAAATGAAGAAAATGACTCCAAACATTAGTCGTGCTACAAACAAGACTGGGTAACTGAAAATAGTGCTTTGTACATATAAGAATAAAACGACTGGTAAACTGATATTAGTTTTCTGTACCTATGAGAATAAAATTACTCTGAACGTAGCCATGATATATATATATATATATATATATATATATATATATATATAGGAAAATTAATAAGATTTTGATCACATCAAACAATAGTTTGCATCCAAGAAGAGTCACGTTCTTCGTGAGTTTTGGCACGACCCGTATATTTAATCCATCTGTTGCTTTCTGTCTTCCTGAATTGTCTATCCTGAAATAAAGGCATGACCACCTTGGGGATAAAATTTGTACGTGCAAGCGGAAACTTCTCGTGTGACAAATAGAATTCAATTCACTAATCCTGTGAATTATCTCTTAGAAAACATCAAAAAGTAATAATATAAATTTTCAAGAATACTTATCGTTCTTCGTGGTGGTATTTACCTACAATTAGTCTCCGTTTAAAACCACAAATTATTCATTTAAATACTGTTTGTTGCGAATTATTCATTTGTTCCTTTCATTTAAAACAATAAGTTTTTATACATTAATTTTTCATCCACTTCCTTTTACTTTCAATTTCATTCAGCATCTTTTTCTGATGACTCGTTATCTGTTACGATTATACTTTAACCACTATCGTTCTACTCGTCATTACCTTTGTTCCGTTCATTCTTTTTCTCACAAAAAACACAACAAAAATGTCTCTATCTATCCTTCTATCTAGCTCTCCTTCTTAGGACAATAACAAGCAGCTATTTTTCACACACTCAACATACAGATACATATCTGCATGGCCTCAAATATAGCTAAACAAATCTAACAGTTGTAATGTAAAACAATTGCATGAAGCCGTATCGGGAGTACGCTCGTTTATATGACCGTGGTAAGTTTCACCTTTGTGTGCCTTCCCATTTTTTCTACCATTTATCGCCTGCACTTTCCTACCCACAAATCACGTTTTTATTGTCATTTCCTTCCAGCTGGTGCGTCCGTTTTTAGTATTCTAATACTGACTTTTATAATTAAAGATATATATATATATATATATATATATATATATATATATATATATATATAGATATAAATATATATATATATATATATATATATATATATATATATATATATATATACAGGTATAAACAATTGGCGATATATAAAATTAACTAGCATTATTACAGGTATTGTACAGAGTTAAGCTATAACATGTCGGATGAATAATCTGCTACCAGCGCAGTCTGTTAGGAATTAATACTGTAAAAATTCTACTTATCGAGATTTTCTGCGATATATTGGTACCGTTTTCATACATGTCCTTTTAAATTTAATTATGTTAACTTTGGCATCCTTAGCTCAAAATCATTGCTGACTAGCTAAATGACTCCATAAGTAAGCCTTGCTTATATATTAGGACTCGCTTGTCAATGATTACTAGTTTTAAAGGGAAAGATGGCGTTCTTGACCATATCGGGCTAAACTTACCAGTTTAAATCTGATTGCCAATTTGAAGCGAATTTGTAACATAAAATTCGGGTATCTATTATTCAAGAAAACCATTATAATATTAAAAGATCACTGTTTGCGCGAGCGGTGATACGAATTATATATTTAAATCAAGGTTGCGAGCTTCATATAAACACCAATCTCATTATATTTATATATTTGTCAGTATGAATTAAGTAACGTAGAATTAAGAAAAGGCAATTCATCGAGTAGACGGTTTCCGTTCTTATTGAGAACACTTCAAGTGTCTTCCGCGGAAAATTCTGGCCAGAAATGAAAGAGTTCCATAATGTCGAATGTAGTCTACTTGGCAACCTAGTGCAATGCTTAGTTTATAATAAAAAATATATATATTTTGAAATTGGTGCTTATATAAAACTCACAAACTTGATTCTAATAAACCACTTTAGAGTAAGAAAGGATCCTAAATCAATTAAAAAAACAATTTTATTCTACGTTATTATTGAATTAGACAGAGCAATTTACCGTTAAGAAATGAAACTTCGTATCAAATTCTATGTTTGATCTTGATTGCTATTTACGATATCTCGATTCAATGGTACAAAATAACCCTTTCCAAAATTGCATGTGTAATTATCATCTCATCGTTTGCATTTCCATGATTGCCTGGTGCAATATCTGCTGCAGCACTTTCAAGATTCGCATACAAATTGTTAAGTAAGCAAATGCGTGCTAAAATCAGTAGAAAGAATACATTTAAATAGGTCTTATAAATTGCAAGATATTCACTTAAACAATAATCGATTGCGCGGGTGGTGGTAACAACTATTTAAATCAAGTTTGCGAACTTGAAGTAAACACCAATCCCAATGTATTTAACCAGTCGTAGTTTTGTTATGTTGTTCGACGACTGGTTAAATACATTGGGATTGGTATTTACTTCAAACTCGCAAACTTGATTTAAAGAAAATATATTCGCTTTACGGCATGTTGAATGTTAATTTCACAAACAGCATCATTTCCCTCAAACGAAGTCAGTTTTATGCAAAAACAGCTGACTCCAAATGTTTTAACGAAGCCCATGATACTGAATTTAGCATTTGGGAATAATATTTGAATTATGGTCATGAATGCTACAATGTTAACCAGGAAATTATCAAATAAGACTATACGAACAACAGAAATACTAAAACCTAATCATTAACAATGCAATTATTGCACAGTACAAATTGTTTAAGAAATAACCATTGAATATTTCCGCAAATATCAATACATCCAACAGGCGGCCTTCCGAACAAATAAAGCGCGCCAAATAAAATTTTTTTCTAGCAAAAAATAAACATCAATATGTATCGAAAAGTTTCAACTATATCAGAAAACTAGTCGATTTCGTGTAATTCTTAAGAGACACCGTGAACTTTCACTTAGAGATTATACAGCGAATAAATCAAAAAATAATTCTATTACCCGAGGTATGTGTATGTAGTCGGTATAAACTAAATATTTTACAATATAGTAAATGGAACATTATAAAAAAGAGAGGTTTTGGCCTTATTGGGCATTTATAATTTGTCATCCGAGTTTACTTAGTCGAGATTCGAAGGTGAGAAATAAGAATTAAATTCTCGCAACTCATTCTCTACTCCAGCGATGTTGCGCATCGATCACAATTTACAACTGTATTCAAACTAATGTTTCTTATCAATATTAATTAAAACTAGCAAAAATACAGACGCCATGCCATCTGTAAAAGGAACAATTAATTAATGTTTAACAGCACAATTTTGGTACTTATTATATAAGTTTCAGGTAGAAAAATAACTAAGCATAAGTAAACAAATAGAATTATTTTAACTGGAATGTTTTCTTTACCATGGTCTGCATAGATAACCAAGATTATCCACTTGAAAGGAAAACTAATAGCATACATAATTAGGTATATAAATTAATTTATTTGCAATGTGCGGAAACAGTCACGCATTGACTGATCTGCGTTAATCAAAACCGAATTTCAAGGGTTCCAATTCCGGGTGTCGCAATTCAATAGTGGCCTAGTTTTTCAATGGAATCGCTATCTTATGTAATGTTTAGTTTGTGTTGACCTTACATATATATAAACAATCCTGCCATTATCTATCTATCTATATATATATATATATATATATGCATAAGTATATATAATTTAATATATGAATTCGAATTGTGTGTAACATACGGCTAGGGCGGCTCAGTGGGTACAATTGTAGACTGCGAAAAAAATCTGATCACTTTCGACTCATTTTCACGCATATTCTGGACAGTACTTGAAGAGCTTCCAATAAGGAGGAAACCGAACTCTATGATAAAATTGATTTTTGTTAAATTTTTCGCAATTTAAAGATAGTATCGATAATATATATATATATTAAAAAAATATATATATATATGCATGCTTGTATGTGTTTTAAATATAATCTAAAATTTGCCTCAGGTAGCAAAGGCACTTAATCTAGTATCAAAATCAGCAACGAATATATTCAGAATTTAATATTACTTCATTTTAATTGCTAACATTAAATGTGATGCGTTTTTGTAGTTATTGTTATTTATGAAGCTTTTGAAAAAATATGGTTTCGCGAAAACATGAAGACTATTATCACTTTTAAGACAAATTCGAACATTAATAGGCTATTATGATAATTAATTTGGAATATAAAGCAGACTATTGAGATAAACCTAGAAGCATCCAACTTTTTCCATTTGAGAAATCAAAAGAGTTAAGGGTTACGTTCGAACACACTTCACTCTAAGATTCTATTACTAAATCGATGCTTATATCAATCTTGTTACCCTGATATAAATAATTTTAAGCACCGCTGTGCAATCAATGATTGTTTAATACTACTTATTTTCTGATTCTGGTGGTCAATGCCGATATTAAAGGTATTCAATAAGTATACTGTGGTACTCTGTATAGACTCGTCACATATTGGACATAGTAAGTTTGTTTTGAAATCGCTTCGTCGAAGCCACTATATGAAGTTAACACTATTACTGTTCGATTACACATTTGTATCGGAGATTTTATCGTAAGACTGTCCCAAATTTATTTGCCAAATATATAGTGGATATAAGGTGTAGTACCGGCTACTTCTGATGAATCGCCAGTAAACACAAATCGCATGCGTAAAATAGATTATACCATTCATTTATACTGAATTTTGTTTTTACTTTTGTTCCTATGTGAAATTAATTGTTACTAGGTAAACAATACCTAATTCACAATTGTATATATATCAGTTCACAGTAACGTACATTATATTACTATTATATAATTAATGATTTATTACAGAGGAACAGATTTAATATTATTTAAAATTAAAAAAAAACAGAGTCAAGCTCTTTCATGGAGTACAATAAACAAATTGTATTAACTGTGATTGTGGATATTCAAACCAATTTTTAAGAATAAAATTATTTAAACTTATTTATAATCCGGTGTTGTGACTAAAAAGCTTCTTAAACAATTTGGTAGAAGCCATTTTATGCCGACAAATCATTTAATTAAAGTCCTCTATTAAATGCAACTGGTGAAAAAACTGCAAAGCACTGCGAGAGAAAAATGCAACTACTCGCACAAAGAATGGAAGCACTTCTCCAGGTAGTGTGATTTGTGTTTTAAAATTAAATATTAGAAGTGGCTAGAATGAACTTTATGTCTAAATAGTTGCTATATAGGCTCCAACTAGACGAAAGGTTAGCCTAAAAATTTAGATATTATAAAATTGAAAATTTTATGTAAACTGCGGCATGGTGGCACAGGAGTTAGATTCATAGACTTCGAAACAGTGGTGTCAGCGGAAAAATCTGTACAGTATTTGACGAGTTCCGAATAAGGACGAAACCGATCTACTGCTTTAATTGCCTTTTCTATATTCCAAAAGTCTTAGTTTATACTTAAAAAAGTCTATATATAATGGGATTTTTTAATATCAAGATCGCAATATTGAATTAAATAATTATTATAAACACCCGCGCACCCAATTAAAATTTAATGGAGGTACTCAAAGAAGTAGACTCAAAAGCGTTCCATGATATGTTAGAGTTGTGATTGAATATTACACAAGGCACAGAGCTCAAGATTGATTTAAACAAATATCGTGTGAAAATCCGATTTTTAACGCAATCAATAGAGTTTTATCTTCAACCATACAAATGTAGTTCGTTCAAAAGTTGTAGGGAAATTCAATCACTTGAATCAAACAAATACGCTCTAAAAATATTTCCAAGTAGACGTGACATCATAGATATGCGGAATCAAGTTCCAAACTGGTTTCAATGTCATTTCCCGACAATCTATTTGTGGACGGCTTCAAAGTGACGGGACTAGTGAGAACACATCAATCAATGAAAAAGACAAGTTTTGCACCTGGAGATGTAACGGAATCCAGAATTTACGGAACTTCGGGTGCTATCAATTTTTTCCGCAGTAGACTAGTGTGGAAACTGCATGAAAGATGACATCACTTTGCATAGAGCAATTTCATTTAAACTTCAGTTATAGCATAGAAAATTGAGTCAAACTGGATTAATTTACCGGATTAATTAAGAACATATATAGTGAACGCGACAGATCAATATCGAAAGAGCTTCAAGAGAAATTATTTTATCACAGACACTTAGACAAACTCAAAACTGTTCATGCTAATAGTAATATACGACTCGCTAACCCAGAAAAATTATCGGGAATTGTTATTTTAAGATTTGAAGCTTATAACTCAGTCATGAGAGAAATTACACGTGACTAGTCAAAGGTGAGACGAATTGCCGGACGGAAAGATATTTCAATCAACATAGAAAAAAGTGAATGGCATCTCCAGACAGATAGAAAAAATTATCGATACATCAATGGCGTATTATATAGAAAATCATAACTCTGGGTAGAATTTTGTAAAGCATAACCGATTGGCATATATACCTCAAGGCTATATGGAGATCTAAATATTAAAAAAGGCCCAATTAGCCATCAGAATTCCACCAATGTATCTAATATTATCAATTTTGACTCTACACAGCACCTACTTACTGAGCTATTATGTAATCTCTTACAATCAAGTCAAAGCATCATTTATGTATAAATTGTTAAAGATTCTATTGAACCAATAAGAAAACACAAGGACAAAAATTGCGATCAATGAAACAATGGTCTAAATGTATGAAACAACTCTGTTTTAAAATATTCCATTAGACCAGAAAACTGGGGCCCTTTGTGACTTCATACAAGATTACAATCCAGATTGTCCTTCTGGTGTGAAAAACGAACTCCTTTATACTAAGCATTCAGCTTCCATTTAACTGTAAGTACTGCCATTAGTTCAATGGTGTTGCCATAGTAACTTGCATCGATCCGCTGCTAGCGGATATATACACGAATCATCTTGAATAAACCAGCGTAAAATTTATAATGTAACATTGTATTCTATAGTGGGGCCATGTAGTCGATCAAATATGTTTTATCCCAAAGCTGAAAATTCTACAGTTATTTAAGTACAGAACAACAAAGCCGTCACAAGTATCAAGCTCTCGCCAGAGGAACATTTCAAAGGACTGAGACAACGGGGGAATCCTAACCAGGTCAATGCAACGGAAATCTACGTAAGAGGGACGATACATTCACTTCAATACTAGCGACTCAAAACCGTTCGACATCTTTTTACAAACCGAGTTTGGGAAATATGATTCGAGCAACGAGTCGGGAAAGAATTAGAGTGTTTAAAGAAGTATATGAAAATTAACAAGTATCGGGATAATTAAACGAACATTGGTTGCGCGGGTGGTGATAATTATTATAATCAAGGGTTCGGTCTTGATATAAACACCTGACCCATTAATTACTTACATATGTTAGTATAAACAAAGAATTGTAAAGTGTAGAAAAGGCAATTCATCCAGTAGACCGGTTTCGTCCTTATTCGGAGCTCATCATGTACTGGCCAGAATTTGCCGTGGACAAGACTCGAACCTGGGCACGTCTGCTTCGTAACCTGGTGCTCTAACCACTAAGCCATCCTGCCGCACACTACACTGCACACAATTTTCAGTTATATACTAACTAATGTAACTTGGTTAGTCTATTTTTCCTTTAGGTGGAGCTCATATGGCATCCATTTAGACCCAAAGTTCCAACTAACCATCCACAATCTGTCATTACTGAACAGACACCACACTACATGGCGAAGTGGTATTGAAATGAACAATTATATAATTAAACGAACATTGGTTGCGCGGGATAATTTGATTAATGTAAACATTAGGCTTGGCCCAGTTCACGTAACAGAAGACAGTAACAGAAAAGTATTCTCCACACTACCCAACAGAAAATATCTTCCAGAATCAATAGTGACTAAATAAATAAACCGAATCACGGAAAGAAATTTAACAAACTTTTTGATAAACATTACATTTAATCCATGGAGAGCAATATATTTGAACGTTACGGATCAATAGTAATCTTATTTCGATTATCGTATTGCTCACAATTTTAAAACTACGTGCGGAAGTACACACGTAAAAAAATCACGAAGCAGCTAATATTTACAATCTATCAAAATATGCCTGGGGATTTGAACAAGATTGGAGCAGTCTCATATGTTAAATTATAAATTACTGGTAATATAAGCCGCCAAACACCAACTTAATAAACACGAAACGAATGTGCACGAGATTATACTTTCCCTTCATGCTGTCTTTGGTTTATCCTGCTGGTCACAACTGAACTAATCTGTTACTAGGTTCGCAACACCTAATACATACTTGCATATATATGAGTTCTCCGCAACAAACAGTATTTAACTGTTGTACATTGAATTGAATGATGTCAAGCTTACCGCGAAATGTGATAACTGATATCGATCAAGGCCAGAGTGTATGGAATTACTGGAGTAACAGGTGTTCAGAAATAGTTGTAATTCTCAATTTCGGTGAATTTTAGCATAAATTGATATCCATCATGTTGGTAACATGTACCGACTCTGCAACCATAGTGTTAGTACCATGTACCGTTTCGGTATTATAATGTTGGTATCGGTTACTAACACACTAGCCATGGTATTAGTATCCTTTACAGACTCGGTATATATATTATATAGAGTGAGTTATCTGGAAGTCGCATTTTCGAGACTTTATTTGATGTTAGCTTCACTACTATAGGTTTACACATTCGTCTAGTAGATTGTACCGTCTTATTATCCCATATTCCTCGCCCAATATATAGTGGTTAAAGGGCGTAATACCAGCTCCTACTGATGAGTCGCCAGTAAGCACGAAACGAATGTACATGAGATTATACCTTCCGTTCATGCTGCCTTTGGTTTATCCTTCCGATCACAACTGAACTAATTTGTTACTAGTTTCGCAACACCTAATATATACTTGCTTATATATTAGCTCTCCACAACAAACAGTATTTAAAAACTAACCATTTCCGAATGTTCGAAAATTTCATCAGCACAATATTGTATTTGATTGGCCACGAATAAGTAGAAGCAACACGTGTATTTAGTAGACACAATAAATCATATCTGTGTAGACGTCAACAAATGCAACATGACCAACAATTTAAATAACGAAATAATCAAATAATCAGAAATGCTTGCACGAATCAGATATACAGAGACGCAAGGAATAACTGTGGGATTCGCAAGAGATAGAATCTTTAAAGATATCACAAAATACAAAATTTGGTCAAAGCAAAATACGCATGGCACGCACAAATGAAAACAATTCGCCACTTTATTCAAGGTTGCAATCTTGATATAGGCACCTGACCCATTATCTAAAGACATTTTCCAGTATAAACTAAGAATTGCATAGTTTTGAATAGGCAATTCTTCCAGTGGACCGGTTTTGACTCTGTTCGGAATTTATCACATTCTGTCTAGCTGCAGGGTGATGTTTGGTGCATTTGATTTACAATTTCGTCCCCTTACTAGTTTTGTATGGATTAGCTGGATGCTAAAATTTGCATTCCATTTTTGAAAATGTGTGTTCATTGATAGTATTATCATTTCATTTATTATTATAAGGTTTTGAAGTAAAATTTGAAATCGTTACACAAAATTGTCAAAAAAGTGCACCAATCGTGGCTCAGTGGTTAGGGCATAAGATTCCGAAGCAGATGTTCCCATGTTCG
>JAQBSW010014000.1:0-12588 GCA_029291075.1 Eudiplozoon nipponicum
TTTATTTTAAGTCGGGAACTCTAATGTATACAATGGCGTATGAGGTATTGCGCACGTAGTAACAAATAAGTTTAAATATGGTGCGGCAAGTTACCTAGATGGAAAGAGAGGGAATGTCAGAGCGACGCTTACGTCAAAAATAAAAATGGAAAGGAAGAGAGAGTATGGACAAACTAATGGTTTGCAAAACTAATAGTAAGCACAATGTGAAGTTAAGCGACTCCTAGAAATAATTACATAAGAATATATGCACATATGACTAGAATAAATCATTACATCTATAAACAAATATATGTAAATATAATATCATAACACCCTTATAGACATATATATATATATATATATATATATATATATATATATATATAAAAGGACAATTGGTAGCTAATAACCATGAATATTTTCTATTAGTATTATTTATTTATTACGTTAGTCACACCTTATATCAATATATAAAATACATATCAATATGTATAAAAAACATATATATATATATATATATATATATATATATATATAAGCAACAGTGTGAGTCCAATATCTCTAGTCCTATATATATATATATATATATATATATATATATAATTATTATTATTTTCTCTTTTCTTCCTGTTTATTTGATCTATTTAATCAAATTGTTAATTTATTTATTCACACCTTATATAAATATATAAAATACATATAAATATGTATAAAAACATATATATAGATAGGTTTATCCGTAGATAGATAGTTATATTCCATATACATAATATATATACATATACGTACATTAATCATTTTATATATTACCGTTTATATATATATATAAATATTTATGGTGGTATAAGTATTCTAATAATAAATATATAATTAAATAGGAAGATAATATAAAACGAGTAATATATAAAATGATATATATGTATATATATATATATATATATATGTATATGGATATATAAGACATTTGACTCACGCTGTCACTTATATTTATATATATGGTATTTATACATTTTTATATGCATTTTATATATTTATATAAGTTGCGAATTAATAAATTAACAATTTGATTAAATAGTCAAATAAACAGGAAAAGAGAAAAAATAATAATTTATTATATATATATATATATATATATATATATATATTCAGGATTAGAGATATTGGACTCACACTGTTGCTTATATTTATATATATATATATATATATATATATATATATGTTTTTATACATATTGATGTATTTTATATATTAATATAAGGTGTGACTAACGTAATAAATAAATAATAAGAATAGAAAATATTCATGTTTATTAGCTATCAATTGTCCTTTTATATATATAAATATATATATATATATATATATATATATATATGTATATAAAGGTGTTACGATATTATATTTAGATATATATGTTTATAGGTATAATGAATTATTTAGTCATATGGGCATATATTCTTATGCTATTATTTCTAGAAGTTGCTTAACTTCGCATTGAGCTTACTATTAGTTTTGAAAACCATTAGTTTGCCCATACTCTCTCTTCCTTTCCATTTTTATTTTTGACGTAAGCGTCGCTCTGACATTCCCTCTCTTTCCATCTAGGTAACTTGCCGCACCATATTTAAACTTATTTGTTACTACGTGCGCAATATCTCGTACGCCATTGTATACTTAAAATAAAATACATTATTTAACAGTCAAGGATTTTGTTTTATCAGTTTTGAATTTCGATTACCGTGACATAGTAACAATACAGTTACCATAAAAATAGTTTCGATACTTTCTCTCTCTCCTACAAATACTGTTAATGATGAGATGCGCTAATGTGAATTTGAGATTGATGAAATTATACTGAGGTTAGGTATATATATATATATATATAAGTATGTGTGTGGATTTAGTTATTGGGTGAGGGCATTCCTGTGCGCTAGACATATGCATATATTGAGTTTAGTTACTGAGACAAATGTTTAAAACCAGTAGTGAGTCAAAATAAAATATAAATAGAACGGTTTCGGAACGAGGTTACCACATTTGCTTAAATCTGCTATTGTGAGTATTTTGCTGTGGATATATGTGGCAAATGCGCCTGAAAATGGAACGGAGATTTCAGTTCCGAAACGTCGCCAGTAAATAAATATGTGATAGAACCGAATTTCCATTGGGACGAATACAAACTCAGCCCGATCGAAGACAAAACGAAATTGGATATTGTGATGAATCGAATCTCTGTGAAACTGTCCTTCCAAAGCTATTACCCGTGTAAGCAAAACGCGGCATCGGAGAATATGTAGCTGGCACTCCGCAATCAAATTTCAAAAAATTCTTTTTGAATGTTATAAAAATTTCTTGAGCTCATTTAATTTCTTTTACATTAAGTAGAAATCTGAATTTAATAGCAATGACTGTCGATTGTTACATAACTATTATCCAAAGTTTTACCAGATTATGCAACCAATAAATTGTAAATTCAACGAAATTCAAGTTAAATATAAAAAATCATAAGTGCAGTGCAAAATAGTTTGCATTATTTTAAAAAGCAACGACAATTTGTCTAATAGCGAACAATGCATATCTGGTAATAGTAAATAAATGTATTATGCAATCAAACCTTATTTACAAGTAATGAAAAATTGTCATCGTAAAAGAAAATAAGTATCATTATTTCTAACAAGGAATACCATTCTCTAAATAAATATGAAATCAGAAATAGCTTCATTAAATTAAATCGTTTTACGCAAAGAAACCACCTGCAATAATCTGTCAGCCATACAGATTTATAAGAAGCTAAAAAATATCCAGTTATTCTCTAAGCTAATTTTCGAACGCGAAGAAAACAAACTCAGTTTATTCAATCGGTCGCAAATCATGGCTAAACTACTAGAAGTCGCGCGTACTATCGCGTTTTAAATTTCGATGCTCATCAAAAGGTCATAGTAGCAAACTGAAAATAGAGGATTCGACCGCAATGAATACATAAGGTACGGAAAATCACGGCTGCGGCTCATTTCCTAGTTTTCTCGCATTCTTTGCACGTAACTGGGATAGTCTGATGCACAACATGCGATAGCTAATATATATTGAAACACTTCAGTTTGTGTTGGTGACTAGTTTAACCTCGTTGTATGACAGGTTTAATGAAATTATATTTCTGTTTCTCCCAAGTCTGTAAACTTGATTTAAAATATTGTTATCACCATCTACAAAATCAATGACCGTTTGACAATTTTTGATGCTACAGTAGGTTTTATTCACGACAGTCTACATTCTCCGATTTTCTATGCTTTACTCGCATACATAAATAACTAAGTATACCGATACATACGTACATAGATAAATATATACAGGCATACATAACTGCAACCATGCATTCCAACATACATATATGCTGAAATTGTGCAGCTGACGTTTCCAGTCAAGTTCAATGTATGCGAGACTGCTAGAAGTGAGAGCCACATATCTAACTTTGATTTCCATATATATTCAATGCGGTTTGATCCTCGGTAGTCAGTTGCCGTCGTACTTGGATGATGATCATGGAAGGTCGAAACGCATCAGTGCGTTGCGCCTGGCGGTATTTTTGTTATGTTGTTCGACGACTGATTAAATACAATGGGTTTGGTGTTTACTTCAAGCTCGCAAACTTGATTTAAAGAATTTTTACCACCACCCGCGCAATCAATTTTTGTTTAATTGTATTGTCTATATATGCTGAAATGCATACATACATGCACGCGTAAATAAATGCCTAAATACATATATAAATACATAAATTCATATATACTTGCATACCTATGTAAAAACAGGTAAACACACTTACATATATATCTAAAAACATACAAACCTACATACAATACGCTTACATAAATACACACATGCATAAATACATACATACAAGCAAACGTACATACATGCTTGCATACATACATATTTACTTGCTCAAATACGTAAAGGCATACCCATTCCTTAGCAATATATTTACGAAGGTAAATTAAATCGAAAAGTAATAATATCTCCGTTTGTGTTGGATTCCACCTGGTTTGCTGATGGTTTAGATTTAATTACACTACTTTGCAAATTTAAACTATTTAGCGTGAAGGTAGGAAAGGAAACACTCCTATCTGCTACAAACGTTATTTTCAATTGGAATTTTGTGTTCAATCAGACCTGAACAGATTCATCGGAAGATTGGATTCATTTTTGTCAGTGTGTCGAAAAACAATATTATGATGTGCGTAAATCTATAAATAACTACACAAGGATTCCAGATTTCTGTGAACAACCAACGTAATCCTATTCAGATTTAATAAGGGCAATATTTGCAATAAAAATGCATTATTCAGAGCTTTACCTAGAGAAAAACTTATTCTGCGTAGGCGAATCCACATGGCTTCATTAGGATCATGCTAAATTATGGGAAACATTATCTCGCAAAAAAAAGAATGTGAACATTTTCGTGTCTTTTCTCTTAAGGCCAAATTAATTACTTTGGTTATTTTCTACAATTAATCAGCTGAAAAGACGGAGGGAATCTCCAATTTAAAATCTTCGCAATATTTTTGAACCTCACATCTGTGAATAAATGTTTTGTATGCTTAAAGAAATAATAACGCACAAACATTTTCAGTTATTTTGTATACATTTTTAATATTGGCAGGAAACGCTGTTTTTTTTGTCGAAGGTGGATGTCAGTCAATTTATAGTTTTGTAAAGCACCAAGCAAGTGCGGACATTTTTATGCTTAACGTAATTATTCGATCGTTCTATGCTCATTTTCATATTTGTTTCTTAAATTTAAGAATCTTTCAATGAACATTCCTGTTGGTCAAACAGCTGCTCTGGTCGGGCAGTCGGGTTGTGGCAAGTCGACGATTCTGCAGTTGATTCAACGCCTATACGACATCGATCATGATAAGCATTCAATTTCACTGCGCAGAAACTCAGATCAGACTCACCAATTGCCTAATGAGGAAAATGAAAATAATGAGGTATAATGGAAATTAGTATTTTAAAAGTGTTGAAGAAGAGCTGCGATAATTGATAAAATGTTGTGTGCATTAGCATGAATAATCGGTAACTGGATGTTCTATTAATGGTGATATATTAAAAACGATAAATAGTTCTTCGCAAATACACAACGTATTTTTACTCTAGCTTGAATTAATCACATAAGTAATTGCAAAGTTAACAATTTCGTGAGTTTATATCCCTAACTGATTATTATTTGCACGTCCAATTATCTTCAGATGCCCTGGTGGGTTCACCAGCAATCATCATGATTGAGTTCACTGTTTTATTATGCTAACAATTTAATTTCTACGTGTACTTTATTGGCAAAAAGCGATGGTGAGTAAATTGAAGAGTAAGAATACGTTTTAAACTGAGCGAAATTGTAAGAAGTGATATCGATACCACCATTGCCATTCAAATAGTGTTCTACGTTCGTTAAATGAAGAAATGTCAATGTATTAATAATCTCTGCATGATTCTTGAAGGATGGTTTTATTTGCAGACCTGGATTAATTGCAATTACCTTATCTGCTTTTTGACTAACGCAACTTTCATTATTCCAGTAATTTTCTTTTGACAAAATATTTCGGCCTAACTTACCGTAGGCCTTCGTCAGTTGCATTTTGCTTCACAAGTTTAACAAATGAAGCAAGCGCGTTATTTCCTCTAGCCATAATATTTATACTTCAGACTGACCTTGCATTAGATGTTCGCGTGGCACATGTGTGTGTGTGTGCATTTTTATAACCTTTGTTTTCATCTAACTAATTTAGACCAGAGTGGCTAAATAATAATTTATCAATTGATTGCGATAACTATTCGTTTTACACACTCAATGTAAATGACGTAACTGAGATGGCCCATAATTCAGAAACACTCGTCATAAAACGTGCCATGAGTGATAAAAATAGAAGTCCGAAAGACTAATGCACATGTTAAATTACAATTCAAACCAATAGGTTGTACTCAAGGTAGTCAAGCTAATAACAGTTATTGGCATACTATTAAATAGGCGCATCCACGCATGTGCATGTGTATGTGTATACATAACTAAATCATCATCATCATTTCCAGCCACACAAAAGTCAAGTGACTAATGTTTCACTGCCATATAACTTGTCATGGTTATATTTGGACTGTAAAAGAACACTAGGTCTCCCATTCCTAGTGATGGTTTTTAATCTGAGTTTTCCTTCTCCTAGATAGTCTGCCAACCAAAGCTGATGAGCACTATCTGCCCAGGTGCCAGTGGCCAGAGTTTCCTTCAGCAGCCGAAACTTGCCCCTCACGTCTGGAACGCTTGCTCTCATTCCGTCACTACACATTTAACAAAAGTTACAGTGCAGTTAGACCAAACTCGAGGCTTCACATGAAACGGGATGATGGCTGTCCCTTTATGGCCTGGCAAGGTTCATGTTACCAATCCCGGGTCGACTAGCTTGAGCCCGCCGGTCGTCAAGCCGGAATTTCTATGGCTACGGGCATAACTAAAAAACTTGGTTAAATTATTTTTGATACACATGTACGTAAATTTAAATGAATGTGCACTCAATAGACATTAATTCACCCTTTGCACGCGTCAGAAAAATTATTACTTTTAAATATTGAATTATTAGAATAATTTCAATATGTAGGGTGGGGTGCAAAACAGAAAATTAGGGTTGAAATCACTAAGTGTTTTAAAATCAAACGAATAGTTAGAGATGAAACTTCGAAGACTATATTCATAATAATTGATTATTCATTTCTTGAACAATAAGCACACTAATTAGTCAATCTTAATCCGATGTTCTTAATCTTTTACTGAGCTAGCTTCAGTTACCAATTCATGCAATCGCCTTTTCCTGCCATTAGCTAGTGCTTATTCCAAATCGGACCTAAAGATTTTTCAACAGCTGTTTTATTCATAATATCATCTCTAGATTACGCCTTTTCCTTCCATTAGCTATGCGTATTCCAAATCGGACCTAAAGATTTTTCAACCTCAAACAAATGCTCCAGCGATTGATTCTAAACTGCGAGAAATTGTCCTACTGCTGAAGCGTAACTAATGAGGAAAAATCAAGTAGCAGATCAATTACATTTGCTATCATTTTGCAATTTTTTTATATAATAAACAGACGATATATATATATATATATATATATATATATATAGTCAGTACAACCAAACATTGCATAATATGAAATATGCAATTAATTAAATATTCTGCTTGTCGTCTCTTGGCACTCATCAATTTTGGCTATTGGATTGTATTAGTTATCCCACACAAAGTTTAATTCATACTTACCGTGTACTTAATAAAATTTTGCCATTATGTTTTATTTCAATATCTGTTTATGCATATATATATACAAATATATATATCCCTTTTTTATCATATGCCAAGCTACCCGCGTCGTCAACAGAGGCTATACAATATGGCGTGGAATAGTATAGTTCTTTAGTTTCCATTTTTGTGTACCTTAAAAATTAGAATAATTTTAGATTTCACTACCACTTAAGTAAATTTAACATTTAGTTAAATCACGTTTGCTAGCTTAAAGTAAACACGAATCCCATTTTATGTAATCAGTCGTCTAAAAACATAGCAAAACTGCCGTAATTCGCACGTACTAATTCGTCTCATTTTGCAGATTTGCTCTTAAATTAGTGTTTTTGTGAGTGAGTTGAAGTATTCCTCAAGACAGATAGACATTACAAAACATTTGAGATTCTATGAAGTACTGGCCATTAGATCGTATTGGAGAATAAATACTAGGACAGCATTCCTCAAGACATCATTGTTGTTTTAACATGATGTAACAGTAACAATGAGGATATTTGTAATTATCTAAAATCATTAAATAGTTAACGGATGCAAAAGCAATTTTTTTGTTGCAGATAAACAATTTAAGGCAAGTGTCTCGATTTGGTTAATTCATTACACTCGTACGATTACTCGACTAATGCAAAGCTTTTTATTTATGATACCTTATTTGATATGTGCGCCACTATTTATTGTCGACATTGAAACCAACGAAAGATGCACTTTACAGATATCAGGAGGAACGTTGTTATATATTCAGCAGGTTAATAGCAGGAAAAAAAACTTTATTTTTTAATTGAGTAGAGTAGAATCAAGTTCTCAATTTTTTATTATCCGTTATTGAGAGAAGTTCTTCAACCATTTAATATATTTTAGCGAAAATATTGCAATATTTCTCACTATTTGTAGTCACAAATACGTGCCTACTAATTATTCTGCAATGCTATAAAAGATTGACATCTTTTTATTTATTTTTTCAGCCTGCAGGCTTATTTATTGATCGGTATGGATATCAAGAACCTTAGCACCCAGTTGGTTGCGTAGACAAATTTCAGTCGTCTCCTCAAGAGCCACTTTTGTTCAACATCCCAATTGGCCAAAACATAGCGTGTATGGTGCGACAAATACAAGAGAGGACAGTGCCATTAGACCTTGAGATTATTCGTACAGCGCGTTTGAGGCCAATATTCGTGATTTCATTCAAACTTTGCCTGAAGTAAGTAGCGTAGGTAAATATGTATTATTTTCATCAAGAATCAATGGTTCGATTTTTCTTACAATAGTCGTGATGTAATGGTGACAATTGCGTTGAACTGCATCAGTACAAAATAAAACGCATTTGATTCTCATTTTGATTGCTTTTATTATCTTCTATTTTTATTTTTTAAATCTTCAATTAGATTAAACTCATGCGTGGGCTAAGCTTCAGAAGTTTGGAAGTTCGCTTCTACTGTTTTTAATGCAAGTTAAAAAATGTAATCTATAGAAACAGCTTTATTTAAAGACGTCGCACTCATTTTGAGTCTCACGTAATAAAAAAGTGAGATCAAGATTTTTTGCAGAAGAATCGGAAAATATATTTTGTCTGTGGTGGTAGAGATTTTCAGTATTTGATAAGATGTTTACTTTTATGTTCATTCTCTTGCATAGTGATGTCAGGTTTTCGACGTAATCAAATGTTGCCAATCTTAAATAATTGTAACCGGCCATAAAAGTGTTTGTCTGACATCATATGAGTCTAGGCACGTTCCTCAGAGTTGTCTTGGTAGCCTTATGAGCAAGATATGTTAGGAGACTCCTCTAGAAACACTGCCTTTCAACGGTAGTGTTATCGCCAATTCTCTTAACTAGATGGAGCTGGAAATGGCGTATCAAACAGTGGCCAGATAGAACTGCAGACTGCTAAATCTCGAAACGACCATAGTGCCTCAATGCCCGTTACTTATCAGGCTGCAAACATATGAATAAAACAGAGCGAAGCATTCGGCTCACGTCACTAAGTGAAGTCTCGTGGTGGCCAAAGTCAGTCACCTCCCTTTGTTTTAACTCAAAATTAATAAAGACGGTTAATTATGCTTAGAATTTAAAAACTAGTAATCTTTTGGTCTCCAGAAAGGGGCTAAGGCGTGGTTCCGGAATGGTTTGCATTAGCTGGTCGAGCGTAACAGTTTTATCCCTCTCTAAATTTATCGGGCGTCCCGTGTTTGAAGCACTTCAAAAAATGCCCAAAATTATTCCGCTTTGGATAAACTCGAGTATTCATATGAAAATCAGTGTCCATATCACATAGGCCGGTTTCGCCTCTACATTTGCGTCGCCGTTTTGCGTCACTCTCGCTAACTCTATGCAGTGCGCCTAACGAGCTGCATTACATTACTCTTGAACAACTGCGCATTCATTTTCTAGACATGCATACTAAGGCTTCGAACTCAAAATTTTCTCCCTTATTATAATATCTCGCAGAGCAGCTGCTCAATTAAAAGAGAACCACGCGTTGTTTTGGTTGCGTGATATCAGATTTTGAAGCTACCTTGTTTCTTTTTGTAATGCAAATATTTGAGGGCTTATGCGACACAATGGTGGGTGAGGGTGGCTCTCAGCCGTCTGGAGGTCAGAAACAACGTATTGCAATTGCTCGAGCTCCTATTGCATCAACCGAAGATACTTCTGACAGACGGAAGCTACTTTCGGCTCTCGACAACGAAAGTGAGCGTATTATGTTCAGGCAGCGCTGGATCGCGCCACAGTCGATCACTGGACTTTCTGTTGTAGGTAAGGAAGAGGAAAAACGAAAAAATATTATGCGCTATACAGCTTGTAAAATTAACTCATCTACACAAATCCACACGCTGATCTATGGTTGTAGCTACACTTTCACAGTTTTTTGCGTGGCTTGTTCCACTATTGGATTTAGCATAATTGTTCAAAATGTATTAGAAAAAAGCTGTTACAATCGTAATAAAGAAAACTATATACCCACCGGTCTTCTCACCGCCCCAAACAGTATTTCATCTACCTTTACTAACATTCCCACTGTGTCTGGAAGTGGGATTGTTTAGTATATCGGTCTCATGACAATCATGAAAAATATTTCAATCCAGACTACTTATTTTAGCAGGCATAAGGCATGGTGCACAGAGCCATAGCAAAGCTCAGCGTGAAAACTGTAAAGTGTAATCTCATTGAAACAGTGCTCCGTGCTTACTGACTAACTGATTGATGGCGTCTCGGCAATGCCCATTTAGTGTAATCTAATGCAGTCATCCTTCTACACCTTATTCCTTCCTTTTAGATGGGTAGCACAACCATCAAATTCCAGAGCCACTGAAACCTGAATTTTCTTCACGTTGCCTTTAGGTAAAATCACTTCACCTCCATGGATAATGACTATAACATACGAATGACATCAGAGTATGGTCCAGTATTTGCAAATCTTCCCTAGGTTTTCGCCAAACCATGGTGATTGTTCTATTTTACTTCGACACTATAGATGAATGCCATCCCGTTGTTGTACTTTCTTAAATGTTTTATAGCTGTATCTTTAGCAAATGACATTAATGTTTGCATATTTTAAACGATGCCGCTAAAATAAGCAATTTGATGTCAGGTAACAAACATGCATTCACACAATAAATTGAATATACTATCTCTATTTTTATTATGTCCATTGTTCTCAAATATTACACAATATATTTCTACTAGGAAAACACATTAATGACAAAGAGGATAATGGCCATTTATTTCGATATTACTAAACTTCGCTTTACAACCTTTCATATATATTTACATTTTGGGTTTTCATTTGATTATATGGATGGGAATAAATCTAACACTGTTTTACTTTTATTTATGGTTTTAACCAATTGGTAAGTGTGAATGCGTTTGTGTCTGTGTGTATGCCTGTTTGCATGTAAAGGTCTTTCTCGCTGTATTGCAAAGTGATGTCTTAGATCTGGTCATTATTGCATTGATGGCTTGAGAGTTAACCAACTGTTCGCATTGTTGGCTGTTACGTGTACGAGTGCTATTTTTCCGAGTGTACTCCTTCGTTTCACCTTTTTGCGCAATTTTGTTTTCTTCACTTGGTAGCAACGCATGTGCGGATTGCAGTTTGAACTTTCATATTGCTTCGAAATTTCTATCATCGTATGTTCATTTGTTTTTTCCTCTTCAGTTTGTTGCCAATCCGATTGAATGTTTGTTGAGTCTGGTCGAGGGCGTGTTCGGTCTTGCCTGGATACTAGTAAATTGTTGTCGAATTTTGTTATTCGTGGCCAGTCGATTAGAATATCAAGTTGATGAAACTTTTGAATATTTAGGCCATGTTTTAGTTGTTTTATATAAAGGGCTTCATAAATATATAATAATTTTTCTGATTTCGCTTTATGTAGAATTGAGAAATTGGTCAAATTCACTGGGTGCTCCGTTTCCAATATATGATTGGAAATAGGTAATTTTCCTTGCGGTAAATGTTGCTGGATTCTGTTTATTAATTGCTTCTTCGCTATAGGAAGCTGTATTGCACCCCTCCTTGCAGATGTATACATGTATCATCTTGAAAAAACGAACCTGAAATATATAATTGACCAGTGCACACCCTACAAAAGGTATGTAGATGATATATTATTGTTCATCCCCGAAGCAGCAGAACCATCCTAAATTTTCAAGCAAGCAAATGGAGCCGATCCAGACATCAAATTCACTTTCGAAGTAGAGAAAGAAAATAGTTTTCCCTTCCTTGACATCAAACCCACTCGAGAAAAAATGGCGATTTGACACTGGCTACGCACAGAAAATCCACTTTCACCGGGCAATGCATTAATTACAACAGAAGTGTGCCAAAATCCCACAAAAGAAACTTATTCAACAACCTAGCAAACAGAATCAGGAAGATCTGCTCTGAACTCTAGATCGAGGAAGAACTGGGCCACCTGAGGAAAATTTTGCTAATGAACAATTACCCAGAGCGGTTCATTGATCTCAAAATCAGACCACGACAGATTCGCCCTAGAAAGGATACCGTCAAGCAGGTTTTCATAAACTTACCATTTAGAGGCGACGTACCAACCTCAATAATTGCACGGTAAATAAAAAGAATAAGTAAGGTGAATTTTCCGTGACAAATTTAATATCACATTTAGCACACAGAGAATCATGAGGTTGGATGCCAAAGATCAATTGCCAATTCTCTTCAAATCATTCATTGTCTACGAATTCTCATGTATGTGTGGCAGCACATATATTGGATGTACGAAGAAGCAATTGATAAACAGAATCCAGCAACATTT
>JAQBSW010014001.1:0-12587 GCA_029291075.1 Eudiplozoon nipponicum
ATAAATTTATATCCATCAGGTTGGTATCATGTACCGACTCGGAAACCAAAGTGTTAGTATTCGGTACTCATCGATTTCAAAAGGTATCAGTTACTAACACAATAGCCATAGTGTTAGTATCCTTTACAGACTCGGTATATATATTGTATAGTGTGAGTTAGCATTGAAGTCGTATTGTCGTTGACTTTAGATTATGTTAGCTTCAATATTACAGGTTTACACATTCGTCTAGGAGATTGTACGGTCCTATTATCCCACATTCTTCGACCAAATATATAGTGGTTAAAGGGCGTAATACCGGCTCCTACTGATGAGTCGCCAGTAAGCACGAAACGAATGTGCATGAGATTATACTTTCCGTTCATGCTGCCTTTGGTTTATCCTTCTGGTACACAACTGAACTAATTTGTTACTAGGTTCGCAACACCTAATACATACTTGCATATATATTAGTTCTTCGCAACAAACAGTATTAAACAATACTTTCCACGACTTCAGGAGTCATTTTAATTGAATTTCAAAAATCTTATTCCCAAAACTTTGCGCGAAATAATGCAAAAACAAGATTTTGTGAATAGCAAACGTTTATTCGATATAGCGATATTAAATAAAATTATATACAGGAAAATAACTGACAATTTTTCGGGTGTAAAAATCACTAGATGAATATCACAGATTGAACGAATAAAAGTGTAGAGTAATAAATGTGGTATGACTAATGTGTTCTTTATATGTATCTGCAGTAAGTAGTCGTCTCGGTGATGGCCTTCGACTGTTAAATGAACAATATTACATCTGGAGGAGGGGGAGTTCGAAGAGAAGCATGCCATTCATACCTGAAATTCATGGGAAAAAATTCAATTGATTATGGTGAAATATATCTTCAATAAAAACCAAACAAGAAAAGCATTATGCCATTGTGCATAAGTGTTGCGCACCTAGTAACAAATTAGTTCAAATAGGACCAGAATGATAAAGCAAAGTCAGCATGATCGAAAGATATAATCCAATTTACACATTCTTTTCTTGTATACTGGCGACTCACCAGTATGTACTACATCCTATTAACACCATATATTTTGTCAGGAAATGTGAGAGAGGTGGACAGTTCCGACGCGGAATTTTGAAAATCATTGTGAATACCCATTCGTATAGGAGATTTTACCGTCTACCTGTACTACATCTCATGACCAATTACATAGTAGGTAAAGGGCGTAATTCTAGATCGTACTGATGGGTCGCAGTGGGCATGAAACGCATATTTACAGAAGATTATATCTTTCGTCCATTCCAACTTCGCTTAATGCTTCCGATACTATTTGAACCAAATTGTTACTAAGTTCGCAATTGAATATCCATTAGTTCTCCGCACAGAACAGTATATAACTTTAAGACAAACAATAATCCGCCTTTATATTGTTCATTAATAAAATAACTTGCAAAATGGAATTTGAATAATCGACTCTTATGCACCAAAATTATTCCGATAAAAGTTGAATATGCTATCGCAAATCGTCTAACGACTTAAAAACCAGTCATTTTTTAAAGTAAGGTAAAATAGTATAAATTATTGATCACAAACAAACACCGACATGAAGTTTGCAGGCTGTATTTAATTTTGGCGTTCATACACTACGCTTACGAACCAAATGCCCCGGCGTGAGAATCAACCGGCTTTCCTCGTCATTTGTAAATAACGGCCCAATGTTATCAAATGCACTGCTAATGTCGGGGGGAGAGTTCATTGGGGCCCTGGTCTAGTACGCCGTTGGCAAAGCAACTTCAGTGAATAACTGGCACATTCGAAGAGGCAGATCATGGCTATCGCTGCCGCGCACTTCCATTCGTTATATCAACCATATAATTAAAATTTCGTTTGCCCTTAATTGGCATGAGAAACTTAGGAGACAAAACACATGGAAATCAAGCGGAAAAGAGGATACAACCACAAAACCTAATTCTTTCTGATTCCGACACTGGTTAGTTTTGAGTAAAGGGTATCGGAGACTTAGAAATTTATATAAAATGACTTAATAAGGGAAAACCATAGTCTAGTAAGTAAACAGCACATGTTACTTCATACAAAGTTCAAATTATGACCAGATTTGCCTTTATCAATAAAATTGTTTCATAAGCGTGAATGAAATATAATTGAGAAATTGGTTGTGTTGACTGTGTGCCAAGTGCTAAACTTATGCTCCAAAATGGTTGATTTTCTTAACGATGCCAGGTCCTTTTAATCAATTAATGATGAAAATATTATTAGTAATATATAGTAATATATATGCGACAGCACACGCACGTACGAAAGTGCAATTTATAAAAAGAATTCCACAGTAGTGGCAGGATGGCTCAGTGGTTAGAGCAACAGATTCCGAAACAGACGTGCCCTGTCCGCGGCAAATTCTGGACAGTACGTGACGAGTTCCCAATAAGGACAAAACCGGTCTACTGGATGAATTGTCTTTTCTAAATTAGTTTAAACTGACAAATGTATGTAAATAATTTGACAGATTTTTATATTAAGATCGAAACCTTGATTAGAGCAGATGCTATCACTGCCCTTGTAACTAATTTTCATTTAATAATATGAATCCACCAATATTTACAGCGGACACTAATTAAAAAGACTTGGCAACGTTAGAACGGAGCACGGAGCCAATTTAAAGAACTTGAAAGCTTTATCTAAAGCCAAGTCGCTCACTTTCTATATACGTGTCTACACACAAAAAAGTACATATATATTTCTGTGAGTTATCCTGATAAATTTAGTCATAGTAACTAGGTATTCTTTCTCTGTCGTTTGTTAAACCTGTGAGGCATATTGCAACTGATGAAAGCTAACGGTAAGTTAAGCCGAAATATCTTGTCAAAAGAAAACTACTAGAACAATGAAAGCTGCGTTAGTCAAAACACAGATCAGGTAATTTCAATTAATCCAGGTACCAAAAGAAAACATTTTTCAAGAAAAATTTAACTAATAATTTGTCTGTTGTTATGCGTATATATATATATATATATATATATATATATATATATATATATATATATATATATATATATAATTTTCACTTCTAATAGTTATGGCAGTGGAACATTAGTCACTTTTTGGCTTTTGTATGACTTGATGCATGATGATGATGATGATGATGATGATGATGATGATGATGATGATGATGATTACACAGCATATTCTTTGGTAAAAGAAAACAGGGTAATCGTGGAGAATGACTAGTTTATTTCGAGAAGACGACAAAAATAATAATATTTCATTTATACCGATTCGAGGGTTTCATTTGATGAAGTGAATGAGAATTAGTCTGATGTTTAACTTAGCTTGTATTTACTTGCAGTAGTTGCACGATTATTTGTGTTAAATTGTGCTTATTTTTTATCACGTATGGACGTGCGTCTATGTGCGCATATGGTTAATTCTTCCTGTAAATCCAGATAGTTCTGGTTATTCTTCTATCGATGAATTGAGTTTTGACGAGGCTTTCGTTTTGTTTGTTGTGTCGCATTTTTGTATTTTGTCACTATGGTAACACGACAATGCGTGCAGATTTCAGTGTAAATCGCTCATCTTGTTGTGCAATTTCTGCATTGTTACTGATGATAATAACGCTGTTTGTACAGCCGTTTTTACCTCACTCCGTTGCTTGTCCGGCTGAATGTTTGTGGATGCTGGCCAAATGGGTAGTCGTGTTGGCCTGGTTACAAGTGTATTGTTAATGCTTTGTGTGATTTGTGGTCAGTAGACTAAGATGTCGTTGTGGTCGAAATCTTGATTTTTTGGGCTCGGTGGTGTTTACTGTGCACAGCTGCGTGTATGCATAATATTTTTTCCGACTCAGCTTTGTGTAGAACTGAAACCTTCGTTGAGTAGACTGTTTGCCTCTTCAAATATACGCTTCGAAACTGCTGATCTTCTGTAGTAAATATTACGGGATTCTGTCGATCAATTGCCTTTTCGCACGAACAACATATGACACCGCATATACATGAAAATTTACAGATCACGAAGGATTTTAAGAGAATTGGCAATTTGTCATGGGGATCCAAACATATAATTTTCTGTGTGCTGAAGATCATGTTAACATTTTCACTAGGGACATTGATCTTAATTATTCGATTTAACCTCCGTAAAATTATTGAGGCTGAAATTTGGCCTTTAAATGGTAAAATTAGGAAAGTGCATTACCGCCAGCCGCAACGCATTGACGCGTTTCGACCTTCCTTGAACAATATTCTTGTAACGAGGCCAAACCGATCAATCATTGGACCAACATTAACAATACTCAACAAGACTGACATTCAAACTGAAGGAAAATCAGGTGATTTCAATTAATCCAGTTTCACAAAAACTATCTTCATTCAACTAATTAAGCATTTTCGAAACAGACTGGTCACTGTTCAATTTGTTAACAAATGTGTTTTATCTTCCAAAATTATAAATAAAACGGTAGTATGCCACAAACCCACTATATTTTTGACCATGAAATGTGGCAAAGTTAGATAGTGGAAACTTCTGTACGTTTTCCGCAACAAAGAATAAATATAGCTATAACAGATATGCCGGATGCTTATGGTTAGTTAAGACAACATTGGGAACAAAAATCCTGGCTTTGCTCTTTTCCCGTGGCCGAATTTACCACCGATTCGGCATAGGGGATTTTGTTATGAATGTAATAAAATTGAAGTATTAGCGGTACTCAAATTTTCATTAATTTCGGTCATTTATGTCCAACAATGAATACGACAGTAATCTCGTAACTACAAATTGTTACTAAATTAGGGATGCAAGTAAGAACTGCCGTGACAAATGCCTAAACAATAGCCTAAACAAGGAATAATAACGTAAAGACCCGGAATCAATGCACTGATTAAAAAAGATAAGAAAATGAAATAAAATAAACCTACTTTACTAGGAGAGGCCACGTCGGATGTAAAAGTCCTCAAATCCAGCTAAACGGTAGATGTCCATAACTATGTCAGCCAACCGAGTACTTTCTAGTAGCCACGGAATAATAGGTAACTGTGGGCTGATTGTTGGAAGGTGAGAGGGCTTTACAAACTTTCTGTTAAACCTAGAAGAAATAGAAGATAAATTTGTAAGATAAAGGAACATAGTTTGTGTAAACCGTTTAACGACTTTTATGACAAAAACTCAAAGAATACATGATGATGTTGATGGGGTTAACCTTGAAAGATATCACTAAAATTGACCATGGAAAACGTTTAAAACTTAAATGACAAACAACTCACAAATTTATCGTTCTTTGCTTTCTTTAGTGAACAATCAATCGCGCGCAGTTCTGCCTATTTATAAAAACACTGTAATTACATAAGATTTCAGTTCAAAAATATCGATTAAAACTGCTTGAGACTAAAGAGATTGTTCCTAAAAATCACAGCTAAAGAAATATTATTTTCAGGACAAGTTAAAATAACTGTATCTCATTATCCACGGCTCTTAACTTATTGTAACGTCGCACGGCATTTACTTGCAGCCGGGACGTTTACAAATTGGCGACCGCGCCAGGATTACGGAGAACAGTGCTGTTTCTAGATTTGTTTTTATATAACAAAACGTTTGGCATAAATACAATAAACTGTGCTTTTTATTTATAATCGACGTTAGCACACAGAACCACCCTTTTCCTTGCGCTGTTTATGAATCTTTCTTAATTCAAGGTCTTTTAGGTATATTTTGTAGGGAAGCAAATTGTTTATGAGGGTAAGTTTTTTGTCGTTCAAAACTTTATTCTTCTACGCACAAACTGTACCAAAATGTAAATTCAGTCAGTAAACCACGCAAAATTTTGGAATTCGATTTGTGATTTTGTGAAAGCACATTTAATCCGTTAAATCGCCCGAAACTTTACGGTTGCAAACATAGATTTGAATTCTGATTTTTGGGAAACAGATTGTGGAAGTAAATAAATTTATTGGACATCAATTAACTCCTCATATAATTATAAATCAAACTATTTTTTGGACATTTGATCTTATTGCTGGTTTCATAAAACAATATTGTGTTTTTAAAAAAATATTGGAGTACTTTTGGAAGATTTTTGTACATATTGTCTAAGTTTTTGTCTTGTCTGTGGTAATTAATATAATAGAGTCCGGTAGAGATTTCGAGTTGCGGGATACACTTTGCTACATGGTTCTGGCTTGATACTCTTTGTTAATAAATTATTGAAGCATTTCATATCACAGCCTATTTTGATTATCCGAGTCTGGCATCTCTGAGACTCTCTTATGTTAGTGACCAAAGGGCATCTACGAAAAATGGCGATCGCGCCAGGATTTTCTATGCGGAAAGATGTGATAGAGATTATTGTTTTTGCCCCAATTCCATGGATATCAATGATAAGCTCACCATGTACAGACCAGACAACCATTCTGAATGGGTCGAAGATGCAAAAAATTTTAAACTAAGAAGAATGTCCGACCCCACAGAAAGGTTTACCTCTGGCTGGTGGTGTTTACCTGCGTCTGTAAAACGGAATTGATTCAAATTCAAAACGAACTTGTAAATGCACGAGAGCTACTGGTTGAAGAGCTTCATGGACGATATCAACATCAGGAGAAGATGGGAAATCAACTCCCATCTGAATTTTTTGACAAACATGTTTCAAAATCCATCGTGCTTGATATTTCTAAAGAAGTTATAAACAGTATATTTTTTACCAGACATGCTTACTAGATTAAAAGCCACCTTGGATGTTTATGATATATTGGAACTAGAGTGATCAAAGAGTCTCAAATGGTCGGACAAAGTGTATCGCAAGAAGGATCCTAAGTTGTATGTAGTACCAGCAAATTCGCGTCTTGAGCTGCAACTCAGACATCTCTCTGAGAGATTTGACCGTAGAGAATGATTTAAGTACCCTCCGATGGGATGTGTTTTGCATGAAACCAAAAATGGAAAGTTCCAAAAGAGATGGGGTGAATTCTCGGGGTCAAATTCAACATCCAAGCATCAGAGAGGTGAATCGCGTGAGGATGTTAAAGGACCATGTGAGTAATGCATTTCGCATCGTAAATATGCCGAGTTTGGAAGGTGTCAGGGCGAAGGATGCAGGTTTCCACTGTTGGGTGGTCCCCTATCGAAAGGAAGTACTCGTATTGTGGTTTCGTGTAAGCCACCGGAAAACTAGTAGAACCCTCGCTCGTAGGAGCCGTAGGGGGAATGTTGTGCATGCAAGGCTCCAAGGTATGCATAGGCATCTTAAAATCATCTAAGTTTAGTTTGAAAGCATTGATAGAAGAAACGCGCAGTAATTCACTCAGTTAATCTGTTATATTTGGGCTGGAAGTTAAACTCGAAGAGGTAGCTGTTTATAACAACAATGAGTTCGTTAAAGCAGATGAACTAAGTGGGTTAAACGTCTTAATAGACACGAGTGCAGAGTTGAGCATAGTTCAATCGGATGAGATGGAAATTGATTGCCCCCCATTTGATTGTCCACTATGAGCTGCTAATGGAAGTTAAATTGAGGTTAAGGGAGTTAAAGAATTGTCGGTAACCTTAGGGCAGAAATTGACATATACATGGAAATTTCTGGTCACTGATATAAAGGACAACATAATTGCGATGGATTATTTTATTTATTTTAACCTCAATGTATAACGCTTATCTAGGACCATTGGGCAAGGCAATGGGATAGTGACTTATGGTGAGACTGGTTCTTAAATAATTAGGTAAGTGAGACAAGCCAGCCTCGTCGACGGCAATGACTTGGTGGATGTCATCGAGAAACACATCGCCGTGTTTCCACTAATCAATACTAAGCGGAAGAGTTTGAAGACAAGCAAAGAACACGAAATCGATTTGGTGTAATCAAAAATCTGTTTACCGAAGTCTTAACCGTTAGCACAACATAAGCAGAAGGTTGCAATTGAAGAATTAAAGCGGTTGAAGCAAGAATCAATTTATAGGCCTTCAAATTTAAAGTTACATCTCCAATAGTGGTAGTTCGCAAACATGAACCAGTTCAATGGAGGTTTAGTGGTAGTTATCGTCTATTAAACTCGGTAGCGAAAGGTAATTCGTATCCTCTACCGAACGAGAGTACTTTTATCAGGGATATAATGCGCTATGAGGTTTATACTACGTTAGATCTGCAGTAAGCGAACTATCAACTATCTATGAAGGCAGAATCTATACCGCTCACCGCCGTGCGAATTCCGTGAGCAGGTTTGCATAAATTCTTATGCATGCCTTTTGGTCTGAAGAATGCAAGTCAGATATTCCAGCGTCTGACGGAGGCGGCTCCTGAAGATTGTTCATTTGCTAGAGTGTATATAAATGACATCATTATATAGAATGAATCTAGGGAGGATCACCGGGATCTATTGCACGTCGTTTTATATTAGCTGGAATAATATGGGTTTGAAGTGAAGCCAGAAAGGAGCAAGATTGTTTGATCTACTGTTAAAATTCTTGAACACACCATTTCCGAGGAGGGAATCGAACCCTTAGAATAAAAGGTCCAAGAAATCAAGCGTGTGCTAGAACCCAGAACTGTACGTCAATGGCGTAGATTTTTTGGGATCATTAACTATTATCATAATTTTATACCATGTTAAGATTGTATTTTCGGGTCGTTAAATCGATATTTTGTGCGTGAACTGAGCACGACCAAGACGACAAGGAACAGTTCCAGAGGGCCAAACATCTGTTAAGACAATTTGCTATGTTAACACCTATGGATTAGATTAAGCCATTTGAGCTAGTCACAAATGCTTCCGACGTAGTCATAGGGCCAGTGTTGCATCAGAGAGATAATGGTATAGTTAAGCCGATAGACTACTATAGTCGGAAACTCCAAGTTCGTGCGAAGCGATATGACACGCTTGAAAAAGAGCTACTGGCGTTTTATTCTGCAGTGCTGCATTTCAAACTCTACCTAGATGGACATCAGTAGCCGATATTAACTGATCATAAACCGTTGATACGTATCCTATGGAAAAAGAGTAGGCTTTATTATTCTCGGTGGGTAAATTCACAAATAACTTGACTAGCAGAATTTGATTTTACCATCAGTTATATCTCAGGAAAAGAGAATGTGGTGGCAAACACTCTCAGTAGACCAGACCTATCAGATGAAGATATGATTCGTTCTGAGTTATTCGTATGCTATGTTGTATCATCTAATGATTTTTCGAAAAATTGAGGAAAGCACAATTTGTTGATCCTTTAGTAGCTGTGTTTGCAAATAAATCCGCGTATTCACACAGAAAAATTGAAATAAGCGGTTACTTTTTGAAATCTGCAGGAGCCAAAATACATCCTATCTACCGTTAGAATTAAGGTAAAAGGTAATTCAAAATCTGCATGAATTTGATCATCCTTTTATTAAGGCAGCCATTAGGATGGTCACTGATAGAAATGTATGGCCTAAGATGCCTAAAGACATAAGAGTTTGGGTGAGAACATGTGCGCTATGTCAAACAGTAAATCTAAATCTGCATGAATTTGATTATCCTTCTATTAAGGCAACTATCAGGAATAAGAATATGTGCGCGGTGTGAAACTTGTAAAGTTTAGCGTCATAATAAAGCTGAAGTTAAAAAGACTGGTATAATAGCGGGTCGTATCATGCATATACACAGTGATATAGTACAAATGCTCAAAATTTCTGGCCAGAAGTATTTACTTACGACGATTGATCGTTTCAGTCGTCAGTTTGAGGTAGCAATCCTGAAGGATATGACAGCTCAAGTCTTTCTTATGTTCTTGCATAATTGGGTGTCGGGATATGGTGTACCAGTAGGGGTAAATGCTGACCTTGGTAGTCAGTTTATGTCTGAACTATTTATCCGATCATTGAATAATACGGGGAACAAAGTAAGACATACATGTGCATATATTCCCAGAGCTAATGGGATGGCTGAGAGCCTGCACAGGGAGCTGAAGGCTGCATAACGCGGCAACGGAGGAGCCAGTTGGATAAATGATTTTCCCATAGTTTTGCTGGCAATGCGAAATAGATGCAGAGCTCAGTTAGGAACATCCATGGCAGAACTTATTTATGGAGAACCATTGAGATTACCTGGAGATCTTATAATAGAAGCTCTAAGTTGTTTTGATTAGCCTCTAGTTCAGTAGATTTATTTGTCGGAGCATTGAGAGATAAGATGAGTCGTTTAGCTCCAACCAAATGTAGAAGTTCAACGTCTAAATTCTACGTATCTTTAAATTTAAACTGGCATCTCATGTCTACATAACTAACGAGAACAGACAAAATTGTCTGACTCTGTTCTATAAGGGGCAATTCAAAGTCAACCTTATGACTGATAAAAATGCATTTATAGCATTAAATGGTGCAATAGAGTGTTTGGCACTGGATTGCTGCATTCCACAGTTTACATGGACGGAGGAGTAGACTGAGGAACGATATCTGTTGTAATAGCAAAAAAATTGAGAAGAGATATGACTTCAAAATTTGTGGAAAAAAGAAGAGCCAAAAACGTGAAATAGAAGTAAAAATTAAAACAAAGTCAACTGAGGGCTGAGATCAATGCAATATGTAAGTGAATCTTAGTGAAGTACCAGCCCTTCATGTTGAAACTCGTACTGGAAGAGTCATCAAGATATCGAAGAGTGAGGATTACGTGATATTCGAGTAATCATTTTAAACATGAGGTTTTATGGGGAGGTTAAATAATTTGTTAGACATCAATTAACTCCTCATAGAAAAATAAATCCAATTTTATTTTTTGGACATGTGATGTAATCGTTGAATTAATAAAACAATATTGTGTTTTTCTAAATCTTCTAATTTTGGAAGTTTCTTTTGTACATATTGCCGAAGATTTTGACTTGTCTTTGCTTGTGATATAATAGAATCTGGTTTAGTTTTTAAGTTGCGTGGTACGCTTTGCTGCATGGTTCTGGCTTCATATTTTTTTTTAATAAGTTATTGAAGGTTTAGTTATCAGAGTAATTAAAATACATTATTGGGAAAGATCTCGAATTTCTTCAGGTAATTGACGTGGATATTTGTTTTCAAGGTCTCCACAGTATCGTTCTGTCATCTGCATAATTAGCGTATTGGTTAGCACGCTTATTTTTATAATAAATATTGCAAATATCTTATTTTAATGTTATGGTCAGTTAAGGGATTTATGAGGATACAGAGCAATTACCAGGTGGACTTAAGAATTGTAGTTTCAAAGATAATTCTGTGGGATTCAGTTGTACTAAATTAGATTATCACCAATGAGAAAAAAAGCAAAATTGCCGTTTAACCACGTTTAACCACGTTTAACCACGTTTAACCAATAGTGTGCAAGTACACATATTGCATGCTATTTAAGCACGGTAATTTACCATGCAAGTCAGTTGTGGCATTTGCCTTCTACCTGCTTCACGCGTGTGCGCTCTGTCGGCTGTCAATACCTACGCTGGTGATTTGATAGTTTCACCAACAACTAACTACATCCGTGAGTCATCTTGTTGCGGGATACCGGAGAGATGAGCCAATTGAGTGCAGGACCTGCAGGACACTATCCACAACGCGATTACAGCTCAACCACGGGAGCGACAACTCAACCAGAGTCCACCCAAGGCTCTAGGACATCTTCAACTCTGAAGACTTCAAGAGAACGCATTAACAGGCCCTCTTAAGGGCCCCCATATCCGTAACTAATCTCTATTCAGAGCACCTTAACCGAGTTTGTAACGTCGTACGGCATTTACTTGAAGCCGGGGCGTTTACAAATTGGCGACCGCGCCAGGATATTGATTATTGTTCTGATTTTTTTGGTATAAATAAAATTGACTTCCTTTTTCATCTATTTGGGATAAAAATCGATTAAGATTTGCGTTTTATCTACCGTGATCGTGGTCATCTGTGAATTTTGTTGGGTATATATATATATATATTCGTGGTTTGTGTTGGGGGGATATAATAATAATAATAATAGATTGACATTTGTGTTTTCTTTACCCTGATCGTGGTTTTCTGGGAAATCTGTTGTGTATATATTCGTGGATTTGTGGGGATAATAATAATACATCGGCATCAAAGGCCAACGGGGCCTTTGTTCATCTTTTCTACGTACAAAACGGCACCGTACGTACTCAACAAACTCAATTGCGGATTTTTGGAAACAGTGACTTTTTGTTCTGCACTTATTCAACTGTGGAAGCTGTTTGTTGGTAAGCGTTTCGTTAAAGTATATTTATATATTTTCATATTGCTTATAAATTTATGCCTTTAAGATCCCGTAAGATTGTTAAAATGTCAGGTCCAATTTTAGATATTGATGTTCCTGTTTGGGATGGAGATAGTGAGCTATTTTTTATGCGCGTAGACTCCGCTTTCTCCCCGTTTCCTGATTATGACAGTCATCAAAAACTGTCGAAGGTTTTTGCTAAACTACCTTCTGAATTGCAGCGACGGATTTATCCTAAGCTTGAGGCCATTAGGAAGCTACCTAATCCCATTTTGGGCCTACAAAACGAGGTAGAATCCTTGCTTGGACCCACGGAAACTGAGCAGATAATAAACAAACATGCGCAGTTAGATATGCCAAATCTTGGCCCCATAGAAATACTGAGGGAATTACGG
>JAQBSW010014002.1:0-12583 GCA_029291075.1 Eudiplozoon nipponicum
GAGATATTGCCAAATGTCCAGATCTAGTTCCAAATTCACGACTCTTTCTTATCGGATTCATATAGGCACCAGTCCACTGGTTAAAATGGAAAACTTTTATGCAATAGCACATCCTCAGAAACCATAAAGTTTGCAGTGATACAAACTGTAATCTAGTAGCGTATATAGTGCAGGAGGTAGGACTAATTTGTTTCACAACTTTTCTTTGTACAGCTTCTATCTTAAATAAACAAAATTAAAGTCTGTTCTGTTACCTATTTTTACAGCAGAAGCTGTACATTGAATAGTTATGCCTAAATCCTTAATTTCTTGCATAAGTTTAATCTCAAACACATCATTAATAACAGCATCATGAAAATAAACATAATGAAAGTTTGTTCTGTTCCCTATTTTTAAAGCTCTCGTCTTTTTATTGTTTATTCTCAGCCCTAGTGTAATCAAATATCTACTTAAATCATACAAATCTAATGTCACATTATTTTTGGAGAATTCGACATTCTTTGGATCAATTGGGAAGATTATTTTTAAATCATCAGCGAATTTGCAAACTCGACCGTTAAGGATCTTAGTTTCCAAATTTGCAAATACAATTTTAAATAAAATTGGCCCCAAGCTTGATCCCTGTGGAACTCCACTCGTTACTCGTTTCGATTTTGATATCAAATCGTTTACTTGAATACTCATTCTTCGATTATATAGATAGTATTTAAGTAATCTAAAAATATTCGGTTCAATATTCAATAAACTAATCGCATTCAAAATAGCATCAAAAGATATAGAGTCAAAAGCTTTTGAGATATCTATAAATACAATTATTGCATCTAACTTTTTCTCATCTAATGTAACTACACATTTCCACATAGAGAGCATATTATTAGTTGTCGACCTGTCTTTCGTAAAGCCATGTTGACATAAATCAAAATCAGCCGGCAACATACGTTCTAAATGATCTAGTATCAATCGTTCTATTATCTTCAAAAACGAAGGGATAATAGAGATTAATCTATAATCACTGGTGCACGTTGGCTTACTTACTTTTGGCAACGGTTTAGCTACTATCGTTAGTATATCGATTGGTAATTTCCCATTTTTTAAAATTCTATTTATAAAGTTGCTGAGCGCATTCATAAAATTTAAAGGTAATTGAAGCATGTTATCAATCGAAATACCAACGTGATCTTTTTGTTTTTTTGATTTTATTTTTAACATTAATTTTATCAATGCATCACTGTCAATAACAAGTCATGGTTCCTGGTCTCCTGAAGGATCAGGTAGTTCCATGAAATTGCTTTCATTCTGTGAATTACATATCAAATTGCCAAATACTTCATCCAATTCACAGAGAAATACATACTCAGTTTTGTCCACAATACTCTCATCTCAATTAAAAATGCTGTAACTAACAGATATTGTTTCTAAAATCACAGTTAAGAGAAATATTCTTTAGGAACAGAGTTAGATTATTGGACCTTAAAGAGCACCATATTTGTCAAAATCGAATATCGTTGAGTTGTAACGCGGAGCCGCGTGTTACATACACCCCCCAACAATGAAAATTAGTACACAATGAAGGGAGCTAACCTTACAGGAGGTGTTATTGCTCTGCCATACCGTGTAACAACTGATTTTGGCTCTGTCAATACTGATTCTGGTTCCTCTTTATCTCGCGGCGGCGTGACTGTGTCAGTTGGCTCGGTTGTTGATGAGATTTCGGGCGTCAGTCCGTTGTCAGCAAGACTGTCTGGAGGTGGAGTTATCGTTTCTTCACCCCCTGAGAGGTCAACATCGCGGAACAGCGGGTCATTTGGATTAAAGTCGGCCGGGGATAGACTGTGTTTGGAGACCGCTTCAGCTTTGTCATTAATCTCCAAAATGATGTAATTCTGACGTCGATCTAACACACAATAAGGACTGCGCTTTGGTTTGTCTAGAATACTATTATCTATATCGTTGTTGACGAAGAACCAATTGCAGCTATCAAAATCTTTGCGTTTATAAGTTGGACCATGTTGCTGACGTGTAGGACAGATCGGCCGATTCTGAGCGTTATATTGTAGAAAACTGCGAAGTGGAAACAGAAATGCCGGATCGTTCATCGTTATTGCAGTTTCAGAGCGTGATCGGACTAGTTCGCCAGGCAGCCGTAGACATTCGCCAAATACCATTTCAGCGGAACTACATTTGATCGGCTCACGAGGTCTTGTACGCATTGATAGGAGTACTTTCGGTAAAGCCGAAAGCCAATTTTCTTCTGGTCTAGCCTTGAGCGCCGCTTTCAGTTCTCGGTGTGGCCTTTCGACGAAACCATTTGCTCTCGGATTGCGAGCCGCGGTCACGGAGTGTTTGACACCATAGTATTTCAGTAGGGCTGCGAACTCTTCGCCGAGGAACTGTGCGCTTTGCATAAGGACTTTTGGCATCCTCGTAAGCCTGCATGTCGTCCACGTTGAGCTGAATCGGTTGTGATTTCTTGACAAAACGGCTTTCTGGCACGAGATATTTGTGAAGAGGTGCCAGAATCTTGCAAGGCAGGGTATAAATCGAGAATAGTAGTTCACCTTGCCCAAGAGTCGTCGTAATGCTCGAACGGTGGTTTGAGGCTGTAGATCTTGAATTGCACGAACCTTAGCAGGTATAGATGTCATGCCATCTTCGGAAATTTGATGACCGAGGAATTCAAATGATTTCTGTGCAAAGATGCATTTGTTGCCATGAAGTCGGAGGCCATAGTTTGCTAGACGTGTGAGCAGCCTCTACTGCCGCAGAGGAGGCTGACCACAGCAGTTTTCCGAACCTTCCATGGGCGGATACTCCTGAGTTGTTGAGGGTGACCGGGCCCAGTTGAACGTGCGTCTGTGCGCAGGAATGTGCAGCCGTTTCTGAGGCAATAACGCGCGGAGTGGCCATAGCTGCGGTGATTCGGGCACAACTCCGCCAGTAACTGTAGTACTGTGGCCCGGCCTCGCGACATCGACCTCCTGGCGCTATTCCGGGACAGTGGTCGACGCTGGTCACGCCTGCTCTGGTCGCGTTTATAATGGACGGCTTCGAATGAGGCCAAATTTGTCCTGAAGGTGAAGTTCTCGAGCAGGCTGATGAGGCGTTCATTCGTGATATTTGTTCCGGCTGATAATGCGGTGGATTGTGATTCGGACAGTCGTGATGTGATCTGGCCTTTCTCTGGAGCAGGTTAGCTATAGTGGTGTTTCTTCCACCACTTGTCTAGACGTGCCGGCAGAACGTCGTCTTGTACTTCCACAGATTAGTGCAGGAACGTGGCCATCTCTTGGGGTGCCGGCGGGAAAAGTCGCATTACAATTTCCTTGGGCAGGTTGAATTCCAAGTCTTTCTGCTCCATTGTAACACACGGCCACGCGTTACAACCCCACGTTGTTCGATTTTGACAATTATGGTGCTCTTTAAGGTCAAATAATCTAACTCTGTTCTTAAACAATATTTCTCTAAACTGTGATTTTAGAAACAATCTCTATTAGTTTCAAGCAGTTTTAAGTGAGATTTCTTGAACTGCAATTTTATTTGTAGTTAATAGTGTAACGACACAAATTAATGGCCGACATATTGCGTAAATTAAATTCAATTTTATTTACGTTGCACCAATGAGAAAAAAGCGAAACTTGCCGTTTAACCAATAGTGTGCAAGTAGGCATGGCATGCTATTTAAGCACGGCAATTTACCATGCAAGTCAGTTGTGGCAATTGCATTCTACCTGTGAGCTTTCTGTCGGCTGTCAATACCTACGCTGGTGATTTGATAGTTTCACCAACAATTGGCTACATCCGTGACTCATCTTGTTGCGGTATAACCAGCGAGATGAGCCAATTAATTGCAGAACCTGAACGACGTTATCCACATCGTGATTACAGCTCAACCACGGGAGCGACAACTCAACCAGAGTCCACCCAATGCTCTAGAACATCTTCACACTCTGAACAATTCAGGAGAACGCATTACCAGGCCCTCTTAAGGGCCCCCTATCAGTAACAAATCTCTATTCAGAGCACCTTAACCGAGTTTGTAACGTCGTACGGCATTTACTTGAAGCCGGGGCGTTTACAAAATTGGCGACCGCGCCAGGATATTTATTATTGTTCTGATTTTTTTTGTATAAATAAAATTGACTTCCTTTTTCATTTATTTGGGATAAAAATCGATTAACATTGGCGTTTTCTCTACCGTGATTGTGGTCTTCTGGGAATTTTGTTGGGTATATATTCGTAGATTTGTGGTGAATTTTTTTTGGGGAATAATAATAATAATACATTGTCATCAAAGGCCAACGGGGCCGCTGTTCATCTTTCCTACGTACGAAACGGCACCGTACGTACTCGACAGGCTCAATTGCGGATTTTTGGAAGCAGTAGCGTGTTTTGTTCTGCGCTCAGTCAACCGTGGAAGCTGTTTGTAAGTAAGCTTTTCGTTAAAATATATTTATATATTTTCATATTTCTTATAAATTTATGCTTTTAAGATCCCGTAAGATTGTTAGAATGTTAGGTCCAATTTTAGATATTGATGTTCCTGTTTGGGATGGAGATAGTGAGCTATTCTTTATGCGCATAGACTCCGTTTTCTCCCCGTTTCCTGATTATGACAGTCATCAAAAACTGTCGAAGGTTTTTGCTGAACTACCTTCTGAATTGCAGCGACGGATTTATCCTAAGCTTGAGGCCATTAGGAAGCTACCTAATCCCATTTTGGGTCTACAAAACGAAGTAGAATCCTTGCTTGGGCCCACGGAAACTGAGCAGATAATAAACAAATATGCGCAGTTAGATATGCCAAATCTTGGCCCCATCGAAATATTGAGAGAATTACGGAAACGTTGGTATAAAACCAACATTTCTGACCATGAGGCCAAGGTTGTTTTTATTAACAATCTTCCACAAACATTAAAACTCTTTGCCAGACAGCTCCCCAACACTCTCTCTATAGATGACTTATCTGAGAGATGTGAGTTAGAATATAGGGCTTTGGAACCCAAAGTGAATCCATCATTCTTTTCTTCACCCCTCTCAAGATGATAGACTCTGCTCTTTAGAGAGAACAGTGGCGAACATGGCCAAAGTTCTAGAAGGTTTGGCCATTACCAAATCCGAGCTAAATCCAGTGAATGCTCGACCAAAATTCGTTTCCAAGTCAAATTATAATGGTAGGCGGCGATCGAAATCTCCGCAATCCTTCAATAAGTATGCCCCAAAGAACTGGTGTTATAACCACCAGAAGTTTTTTATGCTTGCGAAGTATGTCTTTGTCGTTCCGAAGAATTTCCGAATGAGTGTCAATTTCCAAAGCTGACTGAAAGGACAACAGACCGCAGGCACAAGTGTGAATCAGTATCCGGAAACGTCTGGCACAGGAAGTAGAAGACCGTACTTTCTGCACATCAACGGCATCAACGGCGCTACAGGGAAGAAGCCAGCTACAATCCGACATCCCTGTCGACTCTTTTCGTCCACGCCGAATTTTTCACATAGAGAACCAAACGGACAACGCCGGTCGCAATCACCAGCCTACTTGTTTGCATGACACGGCCAAACAGCCAAACGAACTTCTGCACCTTCTTGATTTCAAAACTGGCGAAGAGTACATCGTAGACACAGGTGCAGCAGTCTCAGTTATCAAAGGTGATTCAATGGCCGAGATGTCGCTAGGCGTTCTTCTCGCAACAGCTACAGGCGAGCCCATAAAAACTTATGGCTGCCAATACCGCACACTCAACATAGGTCTACGACGTGAATTTTACCACAACTTCATCATTGCCAAGGTCTCACATAATATAATAGGCCTTGATTTCCTTCTAAAATTTCGGCTCAATTTTGATCTTGCCAATCAAAAGATCATCGACCCGTCCTTCCGTCTTGAACAAAACTTTTGGACACTTGCCTCCGAGCGTTTGGAGTTACAGGTCATTCAGCCAACCCCAGTGCATCATTTAACAAAGATATCAGCAGCTCTTCAAAAATACAAATCGCTTTTCGATCTTAACAAGTCAGAGCTACGAGTTTCCAACACGATGTATCATATCGTCACAAAAAGACAACCTATTGCACTCAAGAAGCGACCACTGGCTCCTGCTAAGCTTAAAGCTGCCCAAGAAGAATTCTCAAGGCTTTTGGAAGAGGGAATCATCAGACCATCAAAAAGTTCATGGACGTCACCACTGCACTTAGTCTCAAAATCAAACGGATCGTACAGAGCCTGTGGAGACTACCATAAGCTAAATTCAGTGACAAAATCTGATGCATATCCTATTCCAAATATTAACACTTTACTTGAAAAACTCAACGGCAGCAATTTCTTCTCAGTGATTGACCTCAGACAAGCCTACCATCACATCCCGGTAGCACCAGAGGATATCGAGAAAACTGCAGTAACCACTCCATTTGGCCTTTTCGAATATCTTTACATGCCTTTTGGACTTAAGTGTGCTACTCAGACATTTCAAAGATTCGTGGACAACATACTTCGCGAAGACTCTGCTTATTGTATGTCATATCTCGATGACATTATGGTATTCAGTCCAGATCTAGAATCTCATGCGAAACATCTACGAAATGTCCTCTCACGCTTATCCAACCACGGACTCAAGATCAACTTTGACAAGACGCAGATTGCAACTTCATCCGTCGACTTCTTAGGGCATCGTATCACGGCCCAAGGTATTCAACCGTTGCCGCCAATGACTAATTCAATCAAGAATATCAAGTCACCAAGGACTGTGAGCTAGTTGCAGAAAATCCTGGGAATACTAAACTATTATCGCAAATTCCTTCCGGGCCTTTCAAAACAACTTTATCCTTTGTGCAGGCACCTGCGGAACCGAAAAGTACTTAGCAAGAATTTCGTCATTGCTTGGTCATCCGAAGATGAGGAATTACTTCGACTCGCCATCAACTCGTTAGCAAATGCCACAATGCTAACACATCCGGATTTCAAAAAGCCATTTCTACTCACGACAGATGCTTCTGAATTCGCTATTGGAGCCACGTTGGAATAAGAGATCGACAGAGTTCGGAAACCTATCAGTTTCTACTCGCGTACTCTCCAACCAGTAGAAACGAGGTACGACACTTTCGGCCGAGAACTTCTCGCCATCCACGACGCAGTGCGCCATTTATCAGCATCATTGGCAGTAGCAGATTTGTTGTTTTCACAGATCATGCACCATTAGTTAGCGCACTTTGAAACGCAACTTCATCTATCGCCAAGTACCCTGCCAGAGTGGAAAGACAGCTTTCACGTCTAAGCGAATGGCAATTTGACATCTTTCACGTCAAGGGCAAACAGAACTTCATTGCAGATGCCCTTTCCAGGCCAGACGTCTCGCTACAACCACCTTCGCCGTCGCCATTCACTGTCAACTCCGTGGCACTCAGTGAACCTGCACTAACGCCAACCCTCCTGCGAACGGAACAACGCGGTGACATTCACATTCAAAGATCAATAGCCCGTCACCCAACCAAGTTCATATGCCGTCTCTGGGAAGGCTTACCAATTGTTTACTTCACGGGTACGCAGCCCAACAAGCCAGTTCTGCCGACCAGCCTTCAGAGAAAAGTTTTCGATTCAATTCACTCAATTTCTCACCCAGGAAGCCAAGCGACTGTCCGACTTCTCACAGATCGTTTCTGGGGTCACAGACTTAGGCAGAACGTTAAACGATGTGTCTCCGAGTGTGCTATTTGTCAGAAAAACAAGATCACACGGCACACTCGTTCTAAGTTGCAACATTTCCGAACTACTTCTCGCCTAGCCATCGTCCACATCGACATAGTTCATCTGACAAAGGTTCAAGGTTTCAGCTACCTTCTAACTATGATGGATAGATTTACACGGTGGCCTGCGGCATTACCTCTTGGCACCATTTCGGCAGACGAAGTAACTTACGGTTTTATCTCTGCATGGATATCCAATTATGGAGTTCCCAATAAGGTCATCACGGACAGAGGCACTTGCTTCTCATCTGATCGTTTCAAAACCACCGTGCGGTACATGGGATGCACCTTACGCCAGACGACTGCCCTAGCTAACGGTATGGTAGAGAGAATGCATAGGGAACTCAAAGATTCTTTAGCATCCTCGTCCATTAATGGCAACTGGGTCGATGCACTACCTTTAGCTCTGCTTGCCATGCGCTCACTTACTAATGAATCCAATAAAACGTCTGCGTCACAACTCTTGTATGGCATGGATCTACGCCTGCCTAGTCAGCTCCCACGTCTACTACCGGCACAAGATGACCCACAAGACGAAGCTACCCGCCTTCGACTTCATTTCGGTAACATGTCTGAACAGCAGCGGAGACATACGCCTCGTCCAGTCTTCGTTCACTCACAGCTCCACAGCTGCAAGAGTGTACTTGTTCGCAACGACAATGCTGTTGCACCACTACAACCAAAGTATCGCGGTCCTTACCCGATTTTCCTCAGACAACCAAAATACTTCATTATTATGCAAGGCGCTACACCGACATCAGTAAGCATAGACAGGTTGAAACCGTTTATAGAACTGCCTGATCCTGAGAGCGTTCAACCTTCAACACACGTCTCAGGTTCCGTCTGTCCACAATCTCAATAGCCTGCTTTGTATAACGCGTAATTGATATTTTTTTAACATTAACATTACGTATCAAAATTTTTTAACCTTACGTTATTTTTCGCATTTGTCTCACGTGGCATAACCAGCTGTTCTTAGCTAACAATTGTGTAGCATTTTTGAACAGTTCTTTGGTATTATGCCATCTCTGAGGCAATGTTCGTGTACATATTTTTATGCAGTTACCTTTGATTTTAATATATATATTTTTACATTATAATGTATTTCTCACACATGACATCACACTGCCTATTTTGGTATGACCAACTACTTGGAGCTAACGCTTTCGTGTAGCAACACTAAGTAGTTATCAGCTTCATATCATGGTACAGGCCATTTTCAATGCATATCTCAACTTCATCAATTGCACAAAGACCACTCTACAAATGTCATGACCACAACGTCGAGCACTCACTCTAGCTCCTTTGGTCGTATACAAACGCATTGACGACGATCCAGCCTGCCTATGTTTTAACTTAAACCTGGCAACTTCAGAGGCGATTTACCTCCAAATCTTCACCCTGCGGCTCCCAAATCTTACACTGCTCTATTTTGCCTCACGTGGTATGACCGACCACTATGGCTAACCTTTTGTGTAGCATTTCCTAGTGGTTACTTGGCATCATATCATTCTTGAAGCAACCAACAATTATACTTAAGCCCAGCATTTATGGTTAATTTTTTTTGCTTACCTTGGTTCGAACTCTGTTATGCATTTCTTATCTAGCCTCGCAGAGGGGAATTGTTTTCTTTTTTTCAGAGAGGAAAGTGTTGGAACGACACAAATTAATTGCGGACATATTGCGTAAATTAAATTCAATTTTATTTACGTTGCACCAATGAGAAAAAAGCGAAACTTCCCGTTAACCAATAGTGTGCAAGTAGACATATATTACAATGGCATGGCCATTTAATCACGGCAAATTCACCATGCAGTTCAGTTGTCGCATTTGCCTTCTGCTTTGCGTTACGTGTGCGTGCTGTCGGCTGTCATTACATACGCTGGTTATTGGATTGTCTTCACCAACAATTGGCAACATCGTGTTGCTGTACAACCAGCGAGACGAACAAATAAATGCAGAACTTCAACGAAGTTTCCTCATCGAGATTTTAATGCAACAACAGAAGGAACCACAGCCAGAGTCAACCCAAGGCTCTAGGACATCTTCACACTGAAGGCACATTCTCGGCATTTGCCGGAGAACGCACAACCGGCCCTGTTAAGGGTTTCCGATCAGAACAATAACTCTATATCCATAGCACTTTAACCGAGTTTGTAACGTTATACCGCACTTACTTGAAGCTGGGGCGCTTACACAACACTATTAATTACAAATAAAATTGCATTTCAAGAAATCTCATTTAAAACTGCTTGAAACTAACAGTGATTGTTTCTAAAATCACAGTTAAGAGAAATATTGTGTAAGAACATAGTTAGATTATTTGACCTTATAGAGCACCATATTTGTCAAAATCGAACATCGTTGGGTTGTAACTCGGAGCCGCGTGTTACACCATCTCCTTAAATAGCTCAGCAGGCGTGCGGCTACCTAGGGACATTTGGCTCATTAATTTTATAAGCCTGTCTTCTCGATCAGGTGTCAAACGCTGCTTGACGGCGCGTTGCAGGCTCTGCCATGATTGCGCAGAAGTGCCCTCAGTGTATTGATGCAGAATATCTTTGTATCCGCGTCTGAAAGACATTGGGATCGTCTCCCAAGCCCTCAAAAATATTGAGCCCTCGTCTGTTATATTGGACACTTTGGCCAATAAAGTAAAACTGTCGACCCACTCGTCAAAGTCGTCTGAATCGAATTGGCATATTTTATACTGTATCCATGTGCTGGTGCGGCTTGTCGCTGGGCTCACCACCTGGCTTCCTGCATTTCCTGAACTGAACGTAATCTTATGCGTATGAGTGTTGCCGAGAAAAGATGGCAATGTAACATCGTCCTCACCCGTCATCGTGCGGCTGTCTTCGAGCATTGTAATCTCGCGAGGGTGTTTGTAAACGCCCCGGCTTCAAGTAAATGCCGTACGACGTTACAAACTCGGTTAAGGTGCTCTGAATAGAGATTAGTTACTGATATGGGGGCCCTTAAGAGGGCCGATTAATGCGTTCGCTTTGAGTCTTCAGCTTTGAAGATGTCCTAGAGCCTTGGATGGACTCTGGTTGATTTGTTGCTCCCGTGGTTGAGCTGTGATCGCGTTGTGGATGGTGTCCTGCAGGTCCTGCACTCAATTGGCTCGTCTCTCCGGTATCCCGCAACAAGATGAGTAGATACTGACAGCCGACAGAGCGCACACGTATCGACAACCGACAGAACGCACACGCGTGAAGCAGGTAGAAGGCAAATGCCACAACTAACTTGCATGGTAAATTACCGTGCTTAAATAGCATGCAATATGTGTACTTGCATACTATTGGTTAAACGTGGTTAGACGTGGTTAAACGGCAATTTGCTTTTTTCTCATTGGTGCAACGTAAATAAATTTGAATTTAATTTACGCAATATGTCGGCCATTAATTTGTGTCGTTACAACACTTTCCTCTGAAAAAAAGGAAAAAAATTCCTCTCTGCGAGGCTAGATAAGAAATGCATGACAGAGTTCGAACCAAGTTAAGCAAAAATATGATGAACCATAAGTGCTGGGCTTAAATATACTTGTTGGTTGCTTCAACAATGATATGATGCCAGGTAACCACTAGGAATTGCTACACAAATTGTTAGCTCTAGTGGACAGTCATAGCACGTGAGGCAAAATAGAGCAGTGTAAGTTTTTGGAGCCGCAGCGTGAAGATTTCGAGGTAAATCGCCTCTGAATTTGCCAGGTTTAAGTTAGAAACCTAAGCAGGTTGGATCGTTGTCAATGTGTTTGTATACGACCAAAGGAGCTAGAGTGCTCGACGTTGTAGTCATGACATTTGTAGAGTGGTCTTTGTAAAATAGATAAAGTTGAGATATGCATTGAAAGTGGCCTGTACAATGATATGAAGCTGATCACTACTTAGTGTTGCTACACGAAAGCGTTAGCTCTAAGTAGCTGGTCATACCAACATAGGCAGTGTAATGTCATGTGTGAGAAATACATTATAATGTAAAATATATATACATTAAAATCAAAGGTAATTGCATAAAATTATGTACACGAACATTGCCTCAGAGATGGCATAATACCAAAGAACTGTTCAAAAATGCTACACAATTGTTAGCTAAGAACAGGTGGTTATGCCACGTGAGACAATTACTAAAAATTAACGTAAAGTTTTAAAAAAAATTTTATAGTTAAATGTTAATGTTTAAAAAAAATTAATTACGCGTTATACAAAGCAGGTTGAGATTGTGGGCAGACGGAGCCTGCGACGTGTGTAGAAGGTTGAACGCTCTCAGGATCAGGTGGTTCGATAAACGGTTTTAACCTGTCTATGCTTACTGATGTCGGTGTAGCGCCTTGCATAATGATGAAGTATTTTGGCTGTTTTAGTAAAATCGGGTAAGGACCGCGATACTTGGGTTGTAGTGGTGCAACAGCAGTATTGTTGCGAACGAGTACTCTCTTGCAGCTGTGGAGCTGTGGGTGAACGAAGACTGGACGAGGCGTGTGTCTCGGCTGCTGTTCGGACATGTTACCGAAATGAGGTCGAAGGCGGGTAGCTTCGTTTTGTGGGTCATCTTGTGCCGGTAGTAGACGTAGGAGCTGACTAGGCAGGCGTAGATCCATGCCATACAAGAGTTGTGACGCAGACGTTTTAATGGATTCTCGAGTACGAGAACGCATGGCCAGCAGAACTAAAGGTAGTGCATCGACCCAGTTGCCATTAATGGATGAGGATGCTAAAGCTGCTTTGAGTTCCCTATGCATTCTCTCTACCTTGCCATTAGCTTGGGGATGGTAGGCAGTCGTCTGGCGTAAGATGCATCCCATGTACCGCAAAGTGGTTTTGAAACGATCAGATGAGAAGCA
>JAQBSW010014003.1:0-12580 GCA_029291075.1 Eudiplozoon nipponicum
ATGTATGTATGTATGTATGTATGTATGTATGTATGTATGTATGTATGTATGTATGTATGTATGTATGTATGTATGTATGTATGTATGTATGTATGTATGTATGTATGTATGTATGTATGTATGTATGTATGTATGTATGTATGTATGTATGTATGTATGTATGTATGTATGTATGTATGTATGTATGTATGTATGTATGTATGTATGTATGTATGTATGTATGTATGTATGTATGTATGTATGTATGTATGTATGTATGTATGTATGTATGTATGTATGTATGTATGTATTGTATGTATGTACATGTATGTATGTATGTATGTATGTATGTATGTATGTATGTATGTATGTATGTATGTATGTATGTATGTATGTATGTATGTATGTATGTATGTATGTATGTATGTATGTATGTATGTATGTATGTATGTATGTATGTATGTATGTATGTATGTATGTATGTATGTATGTATGTATGTATGTATGTATGTATGTATGTATGTATGTATGTATGTATGTATGTATGTATGTATGTATGTATGTATGTATGTATGTATGTATGTATGTATGTATGTATGTATGTATGTATGTATGTATGTATGTATGTATGTATGTATGTATGTATGTATGTATGTATGTATGTATGTATGTATGTATGTATGTGTGTATGTATGTATGCATGTATGTATGTGTGTATGTATGTATGTATGTATGTATGTATGCATGTATGTATGCATGTATGTATGTATGTATGCTACGTATGTATTCATGTGTGTATGTATGGAAATGTATACTACAACACATCGAGCTGTCGAATTGTACCTTTAGTAGTTTACCTCTTCGTGGTTAACTTAGAACACCACATCTTGCCACAAGGCGTAGCGATGTTAACAATGTATTTGTTTCTTTGTCATATTATGGTATTTCTCTAAACCAAATTCTGATAAGCATAAAAAAGTCTCTCTATGTTCAACTGACCAGAATGTACTGCATATGCTTTAGTAGTGTAATCTATGGAACTCATCATAAGAATGCAATTTAAATCTCGTTCCATAAAGATGCCACAATTCCATTCTCATATCCGTTCACTAGAACGAATAAAATGCCATAAATTCTTCAGGGACGCCAATGCTTCTCCTGACCAACCTGTAACTACAGCCGAGATCATGCTCAGAGTCAATCATTGCAGACTGGACCGTGATTTTTTGTGATGGCTTGTGCACGTTTGTGACTGGTTGGCCTTATCTTGTAGAATTAAGGTGTTAATATAGTGTCTCATACCAGAAAGTCTGAGGAAGAGATGTCAATCGTATACTATATTAATTCCCCAGTAGAAATGGACGACCTAGTGTTCATTTATAGCTCGCACAACTGCGAGGTATCCGTGTATTATTCTGATATAATGCTTTTTGGTTTTAATAATAGTATTATCAAATAGAATGCATACGCAAACCCTAAATAATCGTCCGACGACAAGATCTGTGAACGTTTTTACTATCTCTTTTAAACCAAAGCTGTTTATCACGCAGAATCTTCTGCGAAACCAAGACGAATCATAATCTAGCATGCCGGAAATCATTCTTTATATACGCAGAAGTCGACGTGTCCACATTTGCAACTTCAAAAACAAGGTTTCTTGGGCTGGGCCTAGCACAGGCAAAATGTGAGTTTATAGCTCGCAAATCAAATATGGCTTTCGTTGTAATAACTGATAGCAGAAATGAAACACCATACCTGGCGAAACCACTCTCACGTCGGTATTGAAGAAGAATTGTGTTTTTTCGAGAACTAGGTCCGAATGAAACACATTGGACGAGTGCAATTCTGGTCTTCTGGAGGCAAACAATTTGGATATCGTGTTTTTGTAGTTCGTCAGATATAAAAGACTGACTTATTTAAGAGCCATGAAATAACTTATCTTTCGGCTTAAGCATATCATTGGGACCAGAAAAGGCTGTTGGATGTACACCGTGCGTATTTTGTCTAGTATTTCTCCAGTTCGTAGGAGCTAACGTCGCCAGTCATTCTCCTCTAGCTTATCTCTAAAGACGTCTCTATCGGGCACTAACCGACTTCAGATTGCTCTTTACTGAATAAGCTACAATATCGCTCAATCCACAGAGCCAAAGACTATTCGCCTTGAGGGCTCGATGTCAGTCACATTTACAGTAGATTGTTTGCGTTTATCCATCCTGCAAGAATCGGCAGGTAGGACGACTTTTTTATATTGTGCGCACGCCTGATACTGCATGGAAAATTTATTGATTCACAACTTTCTGTGGGCTATAAAGGAACACAAAGTGACTCATTCCCATTGTGGATGGATGATTTGTGTTATGTTTATAAATGAACTGCCACCCAAGCCTTACGAACACCTCTTGTCCTGAATGTTTTTAATGCCCATAAAGATTCTCGCTTATTTTACTATTAGTGAAAGTAATCGCATCACGTGTTGACATGAAGCTAGACTTTGGATGTAAGTGGATATTAGAGGCGCTTTCCATAAGTGTACTGAATGTCAGAAATGCAACCCTGCCATCGTATCACGGGTATGACAATTTGTTGAGCTGTGCCTTATTACTTATGTTGCCCATTTGAGAAGAAATATAACTTTTATTATACGTCGAAACAATTATCAAAACTTGAATCGTGGTTTAATCGTCATTTTTATTTTCTACGATGTGAAGATGATCCAGTAATTTTAAAGCATTTTATCTCACAATTGTTGGTACAATAAAACGTTTTTGAAAATTATTCTTGTTTTGATCTACTAATAAAGCCTTCCTTTTAACTGTCTTTACTGTTAGCTTGTTTTCATTTTACTCAGGTATTGTTCGATCCTAAATGGGCATCAGGTGGAAATCAGTTGGATTCTGATAATTCTTCAGGTAGCATTCATGGTCCCCTTGGACGCCTGACAAAATATATACAAGTAAGTGAACTTGATTGCCTGAATACCTCTAATTTACGTGAGCTTTAAATTTATTCTACAGTTCCAGAAAATAATCAGCAGCTATAGAAAGGTTTTGAGCGGTGGTACATATTTTAAATTATTCAACTTTATTGCAACCAAATTACCACATCACGGAAACTGCGCACTGCAAGTAGTTTTCATTTGTACACTAGTTTATGTTTTTTAGCAGTCTTTATTTTTAGTTTTATCTAATTCGATGTGAATTTCGATAAATGGTTTCAACCAACCATATCGGATCCCTCATTAAAAAATCAAACATTGTACCACCTGGGGTAATAATATTAATGTTTAGGAACGTGGAAAGTTTGATTATATATATATATATATATATATATATATATATATATATGGTATTGTTTTGTTTTATTCCGTCCCAACCCATTTAACACGAAGTGTTACTGCGTAGTTAGATCAAACCCGTTGCTTCACATGGAACGTGGTGAAGACTGTGTTTCATTAGACCCGGCCAGGTTCATTGTTTCATTTCCGGGCTTACTAGAATGGCATTGCCTCGTGATTTGAGAACGAAGTATAACCATGCTAAATTATCAGCAGTTACCAGATATCCGCAGCCGGGATTAGAACCTGGAGAATTTGTTTCGGAGTGCTTCAACACATTAATTTCTCCCTCTTTCCATATATATATATATATATATATATATATATATATATATATATATATATATATATATATATATATATAATATTTTAATAGACTGCTTACGAATCACAAAATCCAAAAACGGTTTACTAGCATCCGGGCAAGCCCGAACTCCCAATAGACCAGTTTCAACAAACATTTGATCGGATTGGCAACAAACTGAAAAAGAAAAAAACATCTGCACAAACGGCATCAATACCATCGGTCAGAACGACAGACATTTCACGACAATATGTGCATTTAACACTACAATTCGCACATCATGCACTGTTACCAAGTGGACAGAACTAAATTGAGGAACAAGGTGAAACTATAGACGACATACGGAAAAAAATATTCGTACACGTAACAGACAACAAAGCGAACAGTTGGTCAAAATTCAATCCACAAATACAAGAAAAACCAGATCACAGATATCACTCTGCCATTCCCATTTTGCTAGTGCCACCCATATTGTCTGAGTTATTGATATAGCTACCAAGGTAAGTAAACCCGTCAATTACATTTATTTCCATGCTTTGGAGCTGAAGAATGTAATTCATTGATGGGTGATCCAGTAAATGTGTTTTACATTTGGGGGTGCAATTTTAATACCGAAAGACTGAATAACGAATGCTATTCTATTCAAGGTGGTCTGAGCAGAATCTCAGATTTCGAATTATTATACAATATTGTCTGCATTATCAAGATCGACTGGTCTATCACTGAGGGGATTTCAATGCCTGACGCCTAGACGTATGAAAGATTATGACATTTATTACAAAATGAAAAAAATGAGGAAAGTAGTCATCCTTGATGGACATCACTGCTAGTAGTAAAGCTGCATGGTAATTAATGTTAAACTTTAATGCAACCAATAGTGTTTGTGTACAGATAACGGATAATATATTCAAATTTTATGGATACAAAACTTATCAACGGATTGTCGAATACGCCGTTCCGGCCCACTGAGTAAAATACACGCTTCAAGTTTACAAAGATGGCTATTATGGGACGACGGTATACATGTCACTTTCCAAGTATTTGCCTCAAGATAAAACCATTTTATATACAACCTCGACCATGCCGAAATCCGGCTTGTTCTGTACTAGTATATGTTTCTCCCGAAGCGCTGTGATCGCGTAGGATAATGGAAGTAAATAAACCAAATGCGATGTGATTCAAGCTTATACCACGATGATTATCACACGTATTACAATTACCTTTTTTGAAGATATGGATGATTGTCGAGTAATTCTATGCAAGCGAAACGGTCTCGTCATTCCATATTGTACGGAAGACGTTATTCAACGATCCAAAAATTATACCGCAACCATTCTTAAATAAGTTCGGAAGCAAACTACCGGGACATGCAGCTTTGCGTCGTTAAGTAGATGGAATCGAATCTCGTATTACTATTTCTGATGGCTGTTCAAGATTAACATTGTTGATATCGGCATACTTTCGGGACTCTGGACTGACGCAGGTGCCCCCGAAAATTGACTATTGGAATGTTCAACAAACCTATCAAGACGACTTCTTTTATCTTTTATTTTATAATTGTTACTAACATTTATAATTTAATTAACTTTTAATTTTCTCGGGCCTGTTGTGCGGATACGTTATGAAAAAACAGTGGCCATTACGTGATGCGAACGCTTCCTCAATTTCTTCCCCCTTTCTGGTAAAAAGATTCAATATCAACTTTTAGACCGTGTTTTTATTGGCGCCTAATAGATATTCGTGTATTTTTAGTCACTAAGTTAGCAGGAATTTGATGCCAAAATTGTGGAACTCCTCACTTTACTTGATAAAGAGTTTAAATCGGAGCAAAAAGCGTCATTGCTCTTGTCTGTGCTGTAATCGCTAATAGCATATGCAGATAGATCGACAAGATAACTTTGATTACGGTTTCTGGCGTTGATTTTAGTAGAGGAATTTAATCACACCGCACAAAATCAGCTGTTTACAGGAATTCATTTAGTTAGACAAGTTTCAGCTCGTGAGCTTAGCGAAATATCGACGCCTATTTACCGGATTGAGAAAACTCCGTGGAACCAAAGGCTCTAAGCTAATAACACGTTAATGCGGACGATGCACACGGTTCTGTAATGCTCGTAGAATCCTGTATTTAAGTTTCAGGTACGCAACATATATCGATTTCTAATTATTTCAACTTACGTGCGAGAGCTACTTTTTGTCTAGTTTGCCTTAATTTTTGGCACATTAAATGCGTTGAAGCTGAAACCTAACGTAGGTTTAATGAACGATGGTTTACTTGCACAATTTTCTAAATTTGACATTCGGTGATTTTGCTCAGTTATTTGGTCAACATACACCATATTCATATCAGCTCTAAAGGGTGCTATTTTTAGATTTATAATAAAACGAGTATGGAAAGTGGCTGAATCGTGCTTATTGGAAACTTATCAGTAGGAGACGAACAATGTCCCAAACACATTATATATTTATTCAAGTTATGGGAGAAGGGTGGGCGATGCATTCTGCTATACGTATGTGTATTCACGCATTAGTAAAATAGAACTCATCAAGTCCATATCCAACTCACTATATGAACTCTGTTCCGAACATGTAAAGGTTATCGTCACCATGATTTTTAGTGCGTCTAAATGTCAACAAAATTTAAAATAATCGTTATTCTTACCTAAAGTTTAAATAAGCCACTCCGTAGCTTTAAGCCCTGTCCGCGGCAAATTCTAGACAATTCTTTAAGAGCTTCCCATAAGGACGAAACCACTGTACCGGATGAGTTGCTCTTTTACATTATGTAACGCTTCATTTATATTCAAAATGTGTATACATATTGGTATTGATGGCTATATCAAAATCACATTTTGACTTAAATAATTGTTATCAGTAACCGTGTAATTAATTGTCTTTTAAATAAATAAGTGTTCAATTCAATACCACTTCCTCAGGTAGCGTGGAGGATTATGGGTGGCTAGTTAAAAATACAAGTCTAAAGAGATGCCATATAGGCTCCATCTGAAGAAAAGGCTAACCAAATAACATTATGTAATATATGACTGAAAATGGTATCTAGCATGCGGCAGGGTGGTTCAGTTATTAGAAGTCTGGACTCCGAAGCAGACGTGCCTAAGTTCGAGCATTGTGCGCAGAAAATTCTGGACAGTTCTGGAATAGTTCCCAATAAGGACGAAATTGGTCTTCTGTGTGAATTACCTGATATGGGTTTTGACTGACGCAGCTTTTGTTTCAGTAGTTTTTGTTAGCAAAATATTTCGGCTGCCTTCTTCAGTTGGTCCATCCTCACCATTTTTACAAAACAAACTTATGAAGCAAGGCTTGATTCTAGTTGGAACTTTATGTCTAAAGAGATGCCATATAGGCTCCACCTGAAGGAAAGGCTAACCAAAAATCATCAAGTAGTATCTGCTAAATATTGTCTGTAGCATGCGGACAGGACTCGAACCTGGGTATGTCTACTTTGAAATCTGTGACTCTAACCACTGAGACCAAAAAACGACGACCACGTTAATTTATGAGTGGCAGTTTGGCTCACTGTTTAGTGGTCCAGAATTACAGACTCGAGCGGTGTCCGCAAGAAATTCTGGAGAGTGCTTCAAGGGATCCCAATAAACGCGAAACTTAGATACTGTTTGTGGCAGAGAACTAATGTATATGAAATTATGTATTAGGTGTTGCACACCTAGTAACAAATTGGTTCAGTTGTGACCAAAAGGATAAACCAAAGACAGCATGAACGGAAAATATAATCTCATGCACATTCCTTTTGTGCTGACTGGCGACTCATCAAAAGGAGCCGGTATTAAGCCTTTTGCCCACTATATATTTGGGTGAGTAATGTAGGATAACAGGATGGTACAACTCCAAGATCGAATTTGTAAACCCATTAGCTAAGCTAATTTCATAGAAAGTCTCAAATAATGCTAATCTGAAAGTTAAGTCTATATATATATATATATATATATATATATATATATATATATATATATATATATATATATATATATATATAGTTACCAAACAATATGAGCGTTTAACACTGCTATCCACACTGGCGCTGTTACCATATGGAAATTATGAATTTGCGCAACAAGGTGAAACGATCAACTACACTGGGAAAAATAGCACTTGTACATGAAACAGTGAACAATACGCACAAATGGTTAATTCTCCAGCTATCAAAACAATAATGACCAGATCTCAGACATCACTTTGCAATACTGCGAGAATGACCTTTACATGCAAACACGCACACACACAAACACAAACGCATACACACTTACCAACCAGCCAAAACAAGAAACAGAAGTAAAGGCGAGTCAGATTTGTTATCACTAGCATAATCAATTGTAAACCCAAAATGTATATATATGTATGATTGTAAAGCGATGATAAGTATTCACGAAATAAATGGCCTTTATCCACTTTGTTATTAATGTGTTTTTTCTTCCAACATTATGGTACCGAAATGGTACATGGTACTAATGCTATAGTTGCCAAGTCGGTACATAGTACCAACTCAACGGATTTAAATGCATGCTATAGTACACCAAAATGGAGAATTACAACTATTTATGAACACCTGGTACTCCAGTAAACCCATAAACTCTGTCCTTGATCGATATCAATTTGTATTTGCGGTATTCTTGACATCTTTCAACCCAATATATTACAGTTAGATACTGTTTGTATATATATATATATATATATATATATATATATATATATGCAATTATTGTGAACTACAACATACACTGAAATCCATCGTGTTGGTACCTAGTACCGACTCGGTAACCATTGTGTTTGTACCATTCACCTTTTCGATATTATAATGCTGGTATCGGATAGTGGCACAATAGCCATAGATTTGTTATCATTTACAGACTCGGTATATATATATATATATATATATATATATATTATAGGAGTGAGTTATGTTGAAGCTGCATTGTCGAACTTCATATGATGTTAGCTTCTCTACTGCATGTATACATTCGTTTAAGAGATTGTACTTCCCTATTTTCCCACATTGATCACCCAAATATATAGTAGTTAAAGGGCGTAATACTGGCTCCTAGTGATGAATCGCCAGTAAACACGAAACGGATGTGCACGAGATTTTACTTTCTATTCATGCTGTCTTTTGTTTTTCCTTCTGATTATAAATTAACTAATTTGGTACTAGGTCAACAATACCGATAAAAGAACGAAACTCGTCTACTGTATGAATTTCTTTTTCTACATTATACAATGCTATTAAACGTCAACCACATGCACAGTTTGATTTCATCTTATGTTCATGCCGATTTTAATATTTCCTCTTGTTTCTGATTTTTATAAATGCTATGAACGCCGTGCTTCATAGGTAGATGCCGTTTGTTGGACAAATTACGACAACAAAGGAGCGATGCTATTAGATGGTCCAATATAAGAAGATTTGGTTTTGAAATTGTTGTTTGAACTTGTCAGAATATGCTGATCTTTTAATTTTATTTATTTTGTCTAATAACAGACATAATGTCTGCAAGATAATCTTCATCTTTAAATTTTCCATACAGAGCAAATTTGTCATTTTTAAATAAAGAATTAAACTATAATGTGAGTATGTGATCTGGCAGATCGTCTACTGAGTTTCTGGCATCCAATGGTAATTTAATGTTCAGTTTCACGATTTTATATTGTTTGGGACATGAGGAGATATATTTTGAATTGCTGAATACATACTTTTTAATTGTTAACATTTCGAATTTAGGACTCGTGTTCTGCAACTCTGGAAAATGGTGGTCCTCTGTTGCGTTCACCCTGTGTTGGTTTAACTCTGCACGTGTATAAGGTGTATGTTGCTCAAAACAACTCCGCTTCGGATGCTAGACGACGTGTAAAGGGTAAAAGCGAAAACGTCATCCACAAACATGAATTTTCCGAAGTGAAAAACGATCATTCTGATAATGATGATGATATGGATGAGGAGGACGACAATGAAAGTTATGACAAAGAGGATGTACTACAACCGCAGTTGGTGAGTCGTGTGGATTAATAGTAAGATGAGCTTCATTTAGTCATCATCAACGTACACAGAAATACTTCAGTATTTAGAAAATCTGATGCTAGCCCATCGGATCGATACAAAATTTGTGAGTAAATTAAATAGTTCACCCGTTATGTAATAAGGGAATGACTTAGATTCGGAGGATAGGATCCTTATCCACGTTCAGACAAATACACTGCTTTTATGTATGTATGTATTAGGTGTTGCGAATCTAGTAACAAATTGGTCCAATTATGACCAGAAGGATAATTGAACTAATTTGTTACTAGGTTATCAACGCCTAATACATACTTGCATATATATTAGTTCTACGCCACAAACAGTATCTAACTACACTGTCTGTGTGTATTTGTTTTTCTATGCCACGTTGCAATGTTGTCTTAAGCGTGTTGGCACGGGTTTAACAGTTGTATGCATTTATGTATGTATGAATGTATGTATGTATGTGTGTATTTATATATGCATGTATATAGGTTTGTATTTATATATGCATATAAGTATATATTTATGTTATTGTTGAATTGTTATTTGAACAAACAGCTGACTTGGAGCCTACCAGTATTGATTATAAAAATTGGTTCAAGGCTACACTAGTTGATCAGGCTTCACACTTGAAATCGTCTAAATGTGCAGAGCAGCATGCGTTGACACAGCAGCATCTAAATGCACTTAGAAATATCAGCAGAAATGCAGACATCAAAATACTACGCGCTGATAAAGGAAAGAGCGCAGTTATAATGGACAAATCTGAATACGTACAAAAGATGGAAAACGTGTTAAATGACAATACAAAATTCACACGTCTAGACGATAAATCAGATGAAATAGACAAGGTGGAGCGCAAAGTAATTAATGAAATTAAGATTTTGACAGATGCCGGATTTATTGATGAGGCCACTGCACAGAAGCTCAAGCCAGTTGGATCATCTACACCAATAATGTACGGATTACCAAAAACACACAAAAGAGGTTGTCCTATGAGACCAATTTTATCAATGGTAAATTCTCCGTTTCATGCACTAGCTAAATGGCTAGTTCGTTTACTTGAACCATTACGTAAACTACTAGGTAATTATTCGGTTGCCGATTCGTTTGAGTTTGTAAACAAAATTCAAGATATAAATGTTAAAAACAAGATTATGGTATCTTTTGATGTTACGTCTTTGTTTACAAATGTTCCAATTGATGAAACCATTGACATTATAGTCAAAGCGGTAGAACACGATATATTACCATCGCCGGTGCCAGGTCAAACTCTACGCAAGCTTATCTTATTATGCACGAAAGACGTACGATTTCGTTTTAATGGAAACATCTACAAACAGACTGATGGTGTCGCAAAGGGAAGCCCCTTATCTCCAGTGTTGGCTGAGATTTTTCTAGGGCACCTAGAAAATACATCATTAAAGAGTGACATAAGTAAATGTGCTCAATATATACGGTACGTGGATGATATATTTCTTGTACTTAAAAACAGGTCGCAATCACGAACATTGCTTCAAAGTTTCAACAAAGCACATAAGAATATCGGTTTCACGTCAGAGCACGAGAAAGATGACTGTCTGCCTTTCCTTGATGTACTGTTAAAGAAAGAAACTAACGGTAAATTAAACAGAACAATTTACCATAAACCAACATGGTCTGCACAGTATTTGCATTACAGCAGTTTTGTGCCATTTCAATATAAATTATCAACAGTTCGTGGTTGCTTTTCAAGAAATGACAGGTTGGTTAGTCAAGATTCTAAAGAAAATGAATATAATAAAGCAATTAACGATTTAATGTCTCATGGCTATCCCAGACAATTAATTGAATCAATTATTAAAAGGGGAATTAAACAGAAACAGATGTATTACGAGCCAGAAAAGAAAACAGTCTACCTAAACATCCCATTTAAGGGGGATGCAGTTTCCCGAATGGCACAAAAGAAAGTTGAAGCAGCATTGACACGCACATTTAATGCAGCCAAACTACGAGTGCTATTTAGGGTAACACACTTGCCTTTACCAGCAACCAAAGAGGAACAGCCGTTAATGTCGATATCAAATATTATTTATCAATATACATGCGCAAGTTGTCGATCAACTTACGTAGGCCAATCGACCAGACGGTTAATTACTCGAATGAGAGAACATTGCAACTTGAACGCCTGTTTTAAATCAAATGGTGAATACACGTCTGCTATTGCGCAACACATCATCGAAACAACGCACGTATGTTCTCCAGACGTAGCATTCAAAGTAATTACTAAATGCAGAAACAAAAGGGAGCTAGCCACATACGAAGCCTTATGGATAAACAAATTGCAGCCAGATTTATGTAAGCAGAAGAAGCACGTACAAGCATTGAGCTTGAACTGGATGTGACGCACGTAATTTGATTGGTTTCTATTTTTCACACTCTCTTTGTTCACATATTTCTATCTTGTTTTGCTTTCCAGTTTATATATAAAGATATGTTCATGAGTAGATATTTGAGAAGACCATGAGAAAGAAAATTTTCTTATATCTGATAAAATTTCTTTTTGTTTTTGCACATAAAAAGGGTACAATGAATATATTTATGTATTTTTGTGTGTATTCATGTTTACATGCATTTCTGTATGTGTGTATGAGAGTGCACAAATGCATGTTGGAATGTATGCATGTATTTATTCATGAATTTATATATATATATATATATATATATATATATATATATATATGCATTTATGTATCTATCTAACTTTTTGCAATAAAACGCTTTCACAAATAGCGAAGTTGTAGTAAAATGTCGCTTATTGCGGTCTATTTACGCTAAAAGATACACATTTAATGCGTTCTGGGACATCTAATTTCATCTTTGCCATATTATTCTACCAATTGATAAAACGCTGAAAATACAATAATAATTATAATAATTAATCAGT
>JAQBSW010014004.1:0-12579 GCA_029291075.1 Eudiplozoon nipponicum
AAGATCCGATTGATCACAATTTCCAATTTTGTTTTGTCTTTGATCGGGTTGAGTTTGTATTCGTCCCAATGGAAATGCGGTTCTATCACATCTTTGTTTACTGGCTACGTTTCGGAAGTAGAATCCCACTTCCATCTTCAGGCTAATTAGTCTCCTTATATCCACAGCACAATACTCAAAATAGCAGATTTAAGCAAATGTGGTAACCTCGTTCCAAAACCATTCTATTTATATTTTTTGACTCAACACCGGTTTTAAACATAGAATTTGTCTCAGTAACTAAACTCAATATATAACTATTTGTAATTAGCAGACCAATCCTTACCTCAGCTATCTCAAATTCCCGGTATACATAATCTCATCTCGTGTGCAGAATGTTGTAGGGGAGAGAAAGTATCGAACCTTTTTGTCATGGTAATCAAAATTCAAAACTGATAAAACAAAAACCTTGACTGTCAAATACTGTATTTTATTTAAAGCCGGGAACTCTAATGTATACAATGTAGTATGAGGTATTGCGCACATAGTAACAAATTAGTTCAAATATGGTGCAGCAAGTTACCTTGATGTAAGGAGATTGAATGTCATAGTGACGCTTAGGTCAAAGATTAAAGAGAGAAAGGTAGAAAGAGTATGGACAATTTAATGGTTTTCAAAACTAATCGTAAGCACAATGCGAAGTTAATCAACTCTTAGAAATAATTGCATAAGAATATATGCTCATATGACTAAAATAATTCATTATACCTATATACATATATATCTAAATATAATATCGTAACATCTTTATATATATATATATATATATATATATATATATATATATATATATATATATATATATATTTGAAGGACAATTGGTAATTAACTTATTTTTATTCTTATTTATTTATTTTAACGTTGATACTTTATATATGTCTAATTACATATCAATATAAAAACATATATAAATATAAGCAACAGTGCAAGTCCAATATTTCTAATCCATTTATATATATATATATATATATATATATACAATTGCATATTCTAATAAATTATTATTATCAAATTGTATATTTATCTATTCACATCTTATATAAATATAAATACATGTAAATATTTAAAACATATATATAAATATAAGCAACAGTGTGAGTTAAATGTCATATATATATTATTCCAATATTTTACCATCTTAAATAAATATATAATTTAATGGTAATGTATAAAATTATTAATGTCCGTATATATATATATATATATATATTCTGTATATAGAATAAACCTATCTGTCTACCGATAGACCTATCTATATATCCGTCTATCTACCACATTTTGAGTTCCTCTTAAAAGGATACTTGATAGCTGTTAACCATGAATATCTTCTCTAGGACTAACGTATTTTTCAATTATTAAGATATTCCCACCCTACATAAATATATAAAATATAAGCAACAGTGTGAGTCAAATGTCTCTAATCTAATGTCCTATCTACTAACCCTTGCTAAATCTGTATACCCTCTTCTGGAACATTTTTTTTATTGAGAAAGATAAGTATATAGGAATTGATATTGGTACAGTTCATTCGCAATCAGTTTTCTATAAGCGAGGTTTTTTACTTAGGTTCCCACTTAATTCAGGTTCCGCAGCCTCATGTTGTCTGACCGTAGAAAATGCTTCATTAAATATTGGGCCCAATGATTTTTCTACCGATGTTACATTCATTACACCCGTTCCTGATTTTATTTCAATTGACTCTAATTAGTCTTAGTAATCTGTTGGGGTTGCATAACGCGATGCGTTTACATCCCTCCCAGTCTATTTCATGACCCGTTTCCTTTGAATGCCTAGCTAGGTCTGATCTTTGAATGTGTCCATATTTGCAGGCTGTCTTTTGTTCACCTCTACGAACCTTTATAGGTCGCATGGTTTCGCCTATATACCTGAGATTACATTCTTTGCAAGGTATCGCCTATACTCATGATGTCTCGAGGGGTTCTACTCTTTCTTTTTGGTTAGGTAGTTTATTGCCTATAGTAAGCAATTGTCTTACAACTGATTTTATATTATATTAAGCTGCTATTATTCTAATTTTCCTGCTCAAATTTGGATCAGGTAATACCATAATTTTGTGCTTATCCGGTTCTGTTTCCTTTACTTTATTTATTATGTTATTATTAAATCTCTGTAACATCTCATCTAATAATCTATCTATTATACTAGACGGATAGCCATTTTGTTCGAATATTTCCTTTAATATCCTCATTTCCTTTTCTATATTTTCTATATCCACTATTCTAAGACCCCTCAATATCATAGATTTAAGAATGCCTATTTTCATTCCATATGGGTGATTTTATAAGAAATTAAGAAGAAGTCCTGAATAAGTCTCTTTTCTAAAAATATCTCTTTCCAATCTGGAACCATTCCGTTTTATTTTCACATCCATAAAGGGTAATTCATCATTATTCTCTTTTTCCAATGTAAACTTTAATTCACCTAATTGGTTGGCTAATTCGAGGAATTTATTTAACTCCTTATCCCCATGATTCCAAATTATAAACATATCATCCAGGAATCTTACATACAAGTTTGGCTTGAGAGGAGATTTAACAACAGATTTTTTTCAAAATAGTGCATAAAAATATTAGCAACCGGGACTGATAGTGGTTGTCCCATCGGGACGCCTTTAACTTGTTTATAAAATTCATTTCTGAACCTAAAGTAGGTGGAGGACATAAAAATATTAAAGATTTCCATAATACTACTTAACATCATTTTACTACCTTCTATTATCTCTGGGAACTCTGTTAAACAACGCTTCACACTTTCTAATGCTGCTTGTACTGGGACATTAGTATACATCGATACAACGTCCAGGCTAGCCATTCTATCATTATCATTCAAATTATATCTACTAATAATGTCAATAAAATGATATGTATACTTTAAAGTATAATCTAAGAAATAAGTATATTTTCTAATTCTGTTGCATAGAAATTTAGACAATCTATATGTTGGTGAGTTTTGTACATTAACGATTAATCTAAGTGGATTCTCCTGTTTATGAATCTTCACTAGACCATAAACTCTCGGAGGGACTGTGTCACGTTGTATTAATGAATTCCCGAGTCCTGGTTCTAATTCCTTCGACTCAATCATTCTATTAATTATAGTCTTAACTTGTCCTTGTAACTTATCAGATGGATCTTTAGTTATTTTATTATAGACCTCTAAATTATTTAATTGTTCATACTGTCTCTCTCCCCTAAAATATTCTGCATACGAGATGAGATGAGGTATAGGTGAGGTAATGATTGGTCTGCTAATTATAAATAGTTATATATTGAGTTTAGTTACTGAGACAAATTCTATGATTAAAATAGTGTTGAGTCAAATATATATATATAAATAGAATGGTTTTGGAACGAGGTTACCACATTTGCTTAAATCTGCTATTGTGATTATTGTACTGTGTTGCCTGAGGATGGTGCTGGAAAGTAGGCACCGAAACGTCGCCAGTAAACAAAGATGTGATAGAACCGCATTTCCAGTTGAACGAAGAACAAGTCAACCCAATCAAAGACAAAACAAAATTGGAAATTGTGATCAATCGGATCTTTGTGAAACTGTCAGTGCATTGCTATTACCCGCGTACGCAAAACGCGGCATTGGAATATATAAAGCTAGCATTTCGAAAATACAAATCAAAAAATGGAGTTTATAGTTTTTCTTGGTTTTTGAAGGGGCACTAGACGGTTTAATACTGATAGATAGTATCCATCTAAATTGTAGGCCTACTAAACATTCCATTTAAACGACATTTTCCTATCTTTTGCTATGCGCAATTTAAGGATAACTTGATTTCACGTGTTTCGTCAATCTTAAGTGTTCAATTATTTTGTCACTTATTTGAACAGACTTGTTGCAGGATACTTAGTTCACCATGGCTATGTGTCAACAGCACGTTGCTTTCAACGCTGGTCGGAGGTTGCTCAGCAAGTACAACATACAGTTTCTTCAGCTAACTTTGATGGTTCTACTTTTAATACTAATGTTAATGTTGGTCGTGTTTGCAATGCTTCGTCATCTGTTGATAACAAGGGTTCTGCTACGTTCTCAAAAACTGATAGTGTAGCCGCCATAAATTGCACCAACGCCTCTAATGTTGGTGACTCAGAAACGTCTGGTATCGGTACCAGTTGTGCATCAACGGCTGTCACTACTCCATCTGCCAGCGGTGAAAAGGTAAGTTTCATACGTAAAAGTTACGTTTTTGAGTACAGATTTGTGTATCTATCTAACTATCAGTTCCAGTCAGAAGTTGTGATTAATTATATTTTCGTTATTATTAGTTTTCCAGCCTGAATACTTATCTCGATATCCAGTTTTACTGGATACCTTATGAGAAAACCTATCGGTACAGTTGGGACTTCAGTTCTTCTGAGAAAAGTAGTGATTCTTTTGTTTGTTCCGACCAAGGTCACTATCAATGATTTAGCGAGCAATTGCATGCTCCAGAGAAGGCATTCTGAAGTGCCATTGACGTATCTGCCTCCTCATTACCAGAACAAAGAATTAACGACCTTATCTAAGCCTCAATTAGTCACTGTCTCGTTTATTAATTTCTATACATTATTCATCTGTGCTTGTTTATGTATTTTTCATGTTATCTTATTTAAAAAATGATATTTCAATCTATCTATCAAGCATCACAACCATCATCCCAAACAATGAAACACTTAAATTTAAAATATAATGCTTCACCGTCTTATTACCACACGTAAATAGTACTAAAAGAAAAAACTTAATTTAAAAAAAAGTATTATAAATACGAAGGGAATGATCTAGCCTAGATAGAAAGGCAGCACATCTAGACTTCCTAAAATATAATCTAAGATAGCTCAACGTAGGCAATAGAGTTTTCTTGTGATTTCCAGTATGTCACTTCTTAAGTAAGACCTGACTTCACAGATAACTGCCAAGAAAGCACAAGTCAGTTTAGAAGAAGAGTGCCAGAAAAATGTAACAAGATTTATTGTCATCACGAAAGGATTCTATTCAGACAAATTCGCTAGTCGTATGGTGCCAAGTCTGAATGTGCTAGATTTCAATTGTTTTTTCCCTGTCAGAATCTGCCTATGTTGTGTCTAAGCTAGTTGGTACGGGCTGGGTGAATAGTGCTCAATTGGGTAATTTGATTGGTTGCAAAAGTAGGACGTAGGTGACCAGCAAAAGTGACGGATCCTTATTCGTTTGGCTGGCGAGAAACGCTTATTGACGGATCTAAAAGTACGTCTACGGATGTCAGTGTTACTTAATTGTTTATGACAATCTATATGAACTATGCTTCTCAGCCAACGACGGTCCAAAACTTTTGCTTGTCTAAGATCTGTAACTCTTAATGCTATCATTCATCTGAACTTTGTTTGCTGTATTCTTGTCAGTGTCTTTCTTTTCCGCTTAGTTGCGTTTTAATACGGCTTTTCGAACCGAGAAAAAAAATCGATAAAATATTAACTGAACCGTTAAAATAAATCAATTTCTTTCAGATAAAAATAAAGTTTGTGTTTTCTACACGATGATAGAAAATGTGAACCTAAATATTAAGCCGATTGCCCCAGTGGAGAATTGATGCCATAATATGCTATGTTTGAAAGCAGATAAAGGAGGAGCGAAGGATTTAATGAACCAACCGGATTACAACGATAAGGTTTATGTGCAATTTCATAATACATAAGTTTACACGACAATAAATTGTCTCGATTGACAAATTGCAAGGTGTTGTGAAATTATATATAAATTATACGAATTGGATCAAGAGCATTACTAACCCCACATAAAAATCGATACAGTGGTATACGGGATGCATGGTGTAGTGAAGTTACACAAACTAAGTGACCCGTTATGAATAATTGTTAACGTCCAACATTCTCCAAAATATCAAATGTAAAGGTTTATATGTCGTAGAATAAAGAAATATACATATCCTAGATAATATACTCATGAGTTCGTATCATCTAGTTGAAATTGACGAGAAGTTAAAAGCGGTGGCATCGAAATATAATTGACGAGATTTTTACGAAAGTCCCTTTCCTGGGTCTCTAAACTTTCTAACTAATATGGGAAAATTGACGCTTTATATACACCAGAGGTGTACCAAATCCCACGAAAGGACATTGTCCAATTAGGGTAAGATGTGGGGATAATTTGTAGATATGTATATGCCAGTATATCAGATCTTGTAAGTCATTCAGTGGAAACGGGACATACAATTAACTGGGATGGTTTTTGTCGCAAACCAATTTTTGATTGAACTCTATCGACAATATTGATTATGAAATCTAGTAAAATTAAATCGAAAGATTTAAAAGAAACATGTTGCCTGACTGTGAAGAAATTAATTTTCTGGCCATTATTGTACCCGACTAGATGCTTTCATCCACTTTTTTCAATTTTAATCAGGATATTTAGACTTACTGCTTCGGAAGCCTTTTTCAGCGGAAAGCATAACCTACAAATATTTTGTCAGCCATTAAGCCAAGTACAATATTTAGTTTCAACTGTTTCATTTATACGTATAGCTAGATCTCTTAGGCATAACTTTCTTTTCACTGGGTATGTGTGTGTATGTGTATGTCTGCACGTTTACACCCGTTGACATAAGATTACAATGATCTGATAACCTACTGCATATGCCATGCCTGTGTGTGTGCTCTTGTTTGTTTTGGATTGATAAGTAATCAGTTATGGCACGTGTATACTCATCCAATTGAAATTACATTGATCTAAAAACATATGACGATGCACTATATAAGCGTGCGCCACGCCAGTATTTGTGTACTTTTGTTTTGGACTGAAAAGTAATCGTTTACGTATAATTAACTGCATTTGTTTTAAATGGTGACTGTCCCCACAAAATTACTGGAATCCTTTGCGCAGGTAATTTTCTATAGTTCTTTTACATTACTTTCCTTACTTTTTTAACGTCACTATTGCTAGCTTCAGCTAATGTCTCTTGACATGAATTTACCTTTAGCATATCCGTAACACTTGCCCTTCCCTAATGATTGATACACTCATAGGTACAACATAAAATATTCTGCCTCCTTTCCTTCCTCTTCCTCTTCTCAATCTAACAATAACGCTCTTTTAGATACTATGAATATGGTTGGTGTAGATCATATCTCTGATATCGAAAATTGTTTAAGCAGACCATCATTTATTAAACCTAGGTTAAGATTTAACATAGGTGCATTTAATGTGCGAACATTAAAACAATTTTGGACAACAAGAAGCTCTCGTACATACGTTGAATAAATTATAAATCGACGTATGTTGCGTATATGAAACCAGAATTCAGGATCATACGTGCATAACAGAACTGGTTGCACCATCCCCATCTACGCGTTATTGGCTTCTAACATCTAGTTCCACGGAGTTTTTTGAAGCCGGCAAATGTGGCGTTGGTAATTTCCTTAGAACACTATCTGAAGCTTGCTTAATTGAATGAATTCCTTTAAATAGTCGACTGTGTGTGGAACGCTTAAATACATCTTCTAAATTCAATGAAAAAACCATAATCAACGTTGTCTCTTCGTTGTATCTCCGTGTGCTCCTCCCGATTGTCGCACGGACGAAAGCAAGGACGCCTTTTACTCCAATCTAAGCTCCGTACTAAGTATAGCACGGAGTTAAAATATAGTCTTGGTTATGGGTGACATGAATGCCCATGTTGGGCGCTTAAGTAAAGCACAATTTCATTTAGGTGGAAGATACACTTTAAGCTCGACGCGCAACAATAATGGTGAACTGCTTTTGGATAGCTGCGCGGAACATAGATTATAATTAAGTAGTAAAAACGTCAGACGTAGTATTAGATGTTGCGCCATATGACGTACTTCACCACCCGGACAACGGTGGACTCAAAAAGATCATGTAGCATTTAGTTATAGATGACGTGGTTGCATACAGTTTTTTCGTTTTATGGAACACATGTCGACTCGGACCATACATTTATCCGTTATAGATTCGCACTAAGAATAAACCCCAAATAGATGTAGGCAAACGCGAACTACCGTCCTTCCGGCAAAAACATGAAGATACTCTAAAGTATAAGATAACTGGTCTTGATGACGAAAATTCGAATTTACTTTTGTCCAAGATAAGTTCCACTATGCACAATGCAGGTACTACTGTATGTCGCATTGAAAATAATAATTGACTCTCTGGAAAATCTATAGAGATACTTAAAACAAGGCGCCAAGTTCCACTTGGCTTGGCTCATAATAATACTCGTCGCAATATTAGACGCCAACTTAAGCGCAGTAGAAAATTCGATCTCGAATCATTTTGGACCAGAAAGGCTGAATAAACGGAAGAAGCGTTCGCGTCAGGTAATAGTAGCTGTTTGTTCCAACTTGTCCTCCGAGAAAATTAAATGTTAGTGAAATTATAAATGATAGTATCAAGCATTTAATAACCGATAAGTCGACTGAGCACTTGAAGTATCAATTTTCTTGGGCACACGCGTCAGTTCCGATTCCCTAAAGCATACCTGCATCAACAGTGTGGAATGTTAGTCTCGATGAACTATCAGAGTTAGGAGTATTGGATGAATTCCCATCTCTTAAACGTCGCAAGCCATAGGCTCTGGTTTGATTATTTAAAGATGGTGGCGATATAATTTCTGGAGCGTTGACTAATTTTTGTCCTATTATATGGAATGTGGAAACCGTACCACTTAATTTTAATGAGTCTACCATCATTCTTATTGTTCTGAATCACAGTAACAAGCACAGCAAACGGGCAGAATGATTAGACAAGTCAGAAGAAAGAGTTGCCTAAAAGATTAGGCTTTATTCATCATATAATGCAGATATACATGCTAAAAGACAAAACAAAACATGTTAGTATACGAACGGTGTGAATATAAATGTGTGTACAAATAAACAATCATATCATTCTCCTCCACTGCGATTTGTAGCGTAGCGTCAGAGTCGGAACAAGACTGTTATAGTAACAATTCAAAGAGGATTGAGAAAACATAGTATTTAAACATTTCCACTTCGTAAGTTATAAGGATGAACACGTTGTTGTTGATTGATAAGGTTTTCGAGATTCTCTGATAGGTCACGAGCATTTGAGTTATCCGTAGATTCACCATTTGCCTTAACATTATCAATATCGGTATCGTCATTATAGGAGGTTTGTTCATCAGCAACAACCGGTTCATTTTCACAGAGTCCCATATTAGTTCCAGCTTCATTCATCAGTGCGTCGGAGCCTTTCGGGGCTAATTGACGGATAGATACTGTATCTTCTCTTCCATCAGAAAAACGAACATGCGCATAGTTAGGATTGCAATGAATTAGTTCAACTTCTTCCACAGAGGGGTCATATTTAGAAACTCTAGTATTCTTCTTGAGTAAAACTTTGCCAGGAACAGTAAGCCAGGTTGGGAGTGTGGTACCAAAAGTCGACCTTCTATTGTGTCGAAAAAGACGCTCGTGAGGGGTTTCATTGGTAGATGTGCACAATAATGAACGGATAGAATGTAATGCGTCCAGCAGCACGCATTTCCAGTTTTCAACTGAAAGCCTTTTTGATCTGAGAGCGAGAAGGATCGATTTCCATAAGGTACCATTCATTCTTTCTACCTGTCCATTTCCTTTGGGATTATAAGGAGTCGTTCTACTCGAAGCTATACCTTTTTCCCGAAGAAAATTTTGTACCTCGGTCGACATGAAGGAAGAACCTCTGTCTGAGTGAATGTACGAAGGCATCCCAAACATTGCGAATATTTGACACAGGTGAAGTATGACGGTGTGACTGCTAAGGTCAGGACAAGCAAATGCAAAGGGAAATCGAGAATATTCATCGATGACCGTCAGTAGATAACGATTACGAGTTGATGAAGGAAGAGGTCCTTTAAAATCGATAGATAACCGCTCAAACGGTTGGGTAGCTTTGATTAATTGGCCTTGAATTGCCGAAGGAAATCTGGGCTTGATTTCAGAGCACACTTCACAACTCAAGGTCATTTTTCGAATTTCATCAATAGAATATGGTAAATTACGAGATTTCACAAAGTGGAGCATACGAGAAATTCCAGGATGACAAAGAGAATCATGTATTTGTTTTAAATCCAGTCCATTTAGAAGCGCATCACAACAGGATCGACTTAGTGCATCTGCTGCTTTGTTATCTTTTCCGGGTCTATAGACAACATCGAAGCTGTAAGGTGATAATTCCATTTTCCAGCGCAAAATTTTATCGTTCTTCACCCTTCCTCGATTTTGATTGCCAAAAATAAAGGAAACAGATCTTTGATCAGTGACAAGTTTGAAATGATTACCCAAAAGCAAATGCCTCCATTTTCGAATAGCTTCAACCACGGCATAGGCTTCTTTTTCAACAGCTGAGTGATGTTTTCAGATGGCGTCAACGTCCGAGAGAAAAACGCCACAGGTCTTCCATCTTGGTTCAAAGTGGCAGCAATAGCTACGTCCGAAGCATCAGTTTCGACGACAAACGGAATATCACAACGAATAGAAGCTAAAGTTGCTACGGCTAATTCTTTTTTAAGATCATCGAAATTTTGTTTCACAGAGACGGGCAAAGGAAAAGTTCGATTATGAACGAGTGAGTGGATTTTATCGGAGAAGTTGGAGATCCACGGCGAATAATAAGCGAAAAATCCCACAATTCTTTGTTGCGATTGCACATTCGACGGTGGTGGGAGATCTTGTAAAGGCTTTAATCGGTCAGGATCAGGTTTAATTTTTCCATTCGATATTTGAAAACCAAGAAGAGTAATTTCTTTAGCTGCTAAAATGCCCTTTGATTCATTTAAAGTGAATCCATATTTTTTAGCGGCATTAAGAAATTTGTTGAGATTTGTTTCGTGTTCAAGCGTATCTCTCCCGCAAACTGTCACATTGTCCACGTAGACAAATGTATCTGTGAGATGTTCCTGTGCGATTATATGATCCATAGTTCTTTGGAAACATGAGACACCATTCGTCACTCCGAAGGGAATGCGACGGAATTGAAACAAGCGTCCACACGCTTCGAAAGCAGTAAATACCTTTTCATGTTCTTGGATAGGTATTTGGTGGTAAGCGCTTTTGAGATCCAAAGTGCTGAATATATGATATTTTGAAATGGTTTCAGCCATTTGGTCTATTTTCGGCAAAGGATAGACGTCTAAGAGTTTGAATTTGTTGACCGTTTGGCTGTAGTCCACAACCATACGTTTCTTGTGATTCTCATTCGATACCACGAGAACTTGTGCTCTCCACGGGGATGTTGAAGGTTCGATAATGCCATCAGAAACTAATCTGTTTATTTCATCCCGGATAAATATTTCATCCATTCGACTGTACCTTCTTGATTTCGTAGCAATAGGCCTCCAGTTAGCAGTTAAATGATGGAAAAGAGGCGGGGACGTAACAGATGCAGGTTTCAGTAAACAGACGGTGAATGACGATTTATGACCACCAAAAGAGATATTTACACTTTTATGCAATCCAAGGAAGTCATGACCGAGGAGTACGTCAGTACAAAGATCAGAAAGTATAGATAGCTTGATATTTTGATAAACACATGATTTGTATTTAATCGACACAAAACAATGGCCCGAGCATGACAATTTATGTTATTGACTTCTAGATTTATTACACATTTGGTGAGACAATCAAGAGCAGCAGCTAATACAGTTGCAGATATGGTAGGATGAAGCGTCGAAACCACTGGGCGGTGATTCTTAGAGCGACATACCTTTTGAAAATGTCCTTTGTTTCCACAACTTTTACAGAAGGCGTTTCTGGCCGGACATTTCCATCTTAAATGATAATCGTACCCACAAAAGTCACATTTTTGTTTAACAGCAGCAACAAGATTATCTGTAGATTTATCGGAGGTTGATGAAGGACAGAGTGGCTGAACTGTTGCAGTGTGTGCAGAATTCAAACAGTTTTGATATGATAATGATTGCTTTTCCGCCATTTCGAGACCACGTGCTTGATCAAAAGCCGCTTGAAAATTAAGTGAGTTGTGTTCTAAGAGACGTTGTCTGATTGAATTGGACTGGATTCCATTAATGAAGGCATCGCGCAGAGCATCGTCTCGATTTTCCTCGGCCGTAGTTGGTTTGAAATTGCACTCCTTAGCTAACGATTTCAGAATCTGAACAAATTGATCCAATGTTTGTCCATTTTCTTGTTTAGTAGTCGCGAGTATATGACGAACAAAGACTTCATTTTTCTGGTCTGACATAGAGATTCATTAGAGTTTTGATAGCATGATCATAAGTATCACAGTCAACGATGTGTTCATATACGTTAGAGAGACGTAGGAAATAAGAGTGTCTAATTTATCCGGATTCATGGATTCGACTGATTTTAGGAGGCCACAGAATGTACGATACCAATGATTTCATTGTTTTGCTGCATCTGGTGCACTAGGTTCAACATCAAATCTTTCTGGTCTGAGTAGGCGTTCCATGATTGGGTTATATGATGAATAAATTGTTCTGAATCACAGTAACAAGCACAGCAAACGGGCAGAGTGAGTCGAAATGTCAGAAGAAAGAGT
>JAQBSW010014005.1:0-12578 GCA_029291075.1 Eudiplozoon nipponicum
CATGGATTCGACTGATTTTAGGAGGCCACAGAATGTACGATACCAATGATTCCATTGTTTTGCTGCATCTGGTGCACTAGGTTCAACATCAAATCTTTCTGGTCTGAGTAGGCGTTCCATGATTGGGTTATATGATGAATAAATTGTTCTGAATCACAGTAACAAGCACAGCAAACAGGCAGAGTGAGTCGACAAGTCAGAAGAAAGAGTTGCCTAAAATATTAGGCTTTATTCATCATATAATGCAGATATACATGCTAAAAGACAAAGCAAAACATGTTAGTATACGAACGGTGTGAATATAAATGTGTGTACAAATAAACAATCATATCACTAATACAAGAAGTGAATTCTGCCTAGATACACTACAGAACATACAAAATTAGGCTAGTATCCGACCATTATCTAGTCATGAGCAGCCGAATAAAAAATTCAGAACTAAATCATTTTAATATAAATACTTCTCATAAACGCAAACAAATTAAGAGAAGAACTAATGGGAAAAAAAATATTATCAGAATATAAATTATGTTTAAACATGAATGTTTGCAAATGCGAATTATAATTTTTCATAGGAACAGCGAATTCCCATATTTATGGTTTTTACAAAAATATAAGTTCTCGCATGGAAGTTTTCCATCTTTCAACTGCAATTGTGATGGTTTATGTCATGCTTTGCATCAATATTTAAATTTATATAATTTCACGAAATTAGGTAAGGATATTTAATCTCAACTATTTGTATTCCAAAACTGGCTGCATGTACATTAGGCACAAGCTGTTTAGCTGAACGACTGATTTATGTTATTTATATTAAGGTTGAGATCTCGACATAAACACATGTACTATTTTGTACATTATTTAAATGAAGGTTGTCATCTTGATATAAACATTAGTACCATAATGTACATAAATTTATCCGTATAAATGAAGCATTGTATAATGTAGAAAAGTTAATTCATCTAGTAAACCGGTTTTATCCTCATTGGTATCTCATCACTGATTTATTTCGTCAGGAAAACTATAATTCACCGAAAAAAAGAACAAAACTTCGGAAAAACTAATCACCAAGGCGATGCTATTGAGAGTCACCTTGATACAAAGGTCTTTCATTTTTAACTTGTAACTATTAATCATGCATACGGATTTCGTCTTTCAATATGTTTAAGCTCAGTTGGCTGATATCTTATCTTGTATTATCCAGATATCTCTTCGTAAACCATTATTATCAAATTTATTGGTGTATATGTATTTAAGGTGCTATTGCGATAAGTTTCTTGCTATTTTAATTAAAGGCAGGCATATCTCCTATCACATAAAGCTGTAGACGAAGAATTCTTTGAAGCGTACAGCATACTCCTATCCTGTTTAGACGAGAGATTTTCTTTCATCCTCTGTCATTTATTCTTGGCACGCGTCGGACAAATAACGATATAGATTCAGTGATTCTTTTTTAGACATAAGTTGTCAAAGCATGCTTATGCTCGCAATGCACCCTGACAAATCTTAGTTTATAATAATTTATTTTGTAAAAGGATCAACTACGTTTTGAATGTCACGAGCCAATCCGGTGTAAAATCAGTAAATTTGTAAGAATAAAAAGATCCGCAAGACTGAATCTCTTGGTCTATACTGGTTGGGTTAGGAGTTGGGCAACGATTCAATTCGCGTTTTTGTGGTAATCTGCAAAGTATACAGTATTTATACAAACATTTCAGTGAAAATAAATGCTGATAAAACATCCCACGTCTTTATATCAGAGTAATCTGTACGACAAATACCATAAGGCGAATTTAACTTTCATGACTCTTTATCAGTTATGCCCAATCTATGAAGAGAGTTATTTACATGTTCAGACAACTCTGCTTGAAGAGATGTTTCAATGATATCCAATGAGAACGTATATCTAGCTATTAAAACGCAATATCCTTCCTATTGAAACAGTTTTTTTATATTCTTAATATAAACGGGTTTAAATGCAATCATGGCATTCTCAACATAGTCAGCAAGCTTGTGTTATATAAAATCTCAGGGAATTAACAAAACACTACTTTATATGATACAAGTATCAGGCTGTTATACTCATTTTTAAATGAGCTGTACAAAACAAACTGTTATTATTAACGATATTCAATAACTGGTCGACTTTATGTGCACCTCTATATAATCCTACTTTGATCTGTATATTGATGCCTTTAATTGTGGAGCTGGATGGACCCTGCGGTAAAATATAAATTTATTAATATATAAGAAGTAATATTTTAGCTGCATAGACATTGTCAAATTAAAAGTATTTTACCGTTAAAAGGCAAACACCCTTTTGTGATCAACCATAATAATTTGCCTTTACAGAATTTAAAATAATGACACAAGCAGACGGCCTTTGATTGCAAGTAAAATTTATTATGAGTTTTGATTAAGTGAAATATTTTAATAAAAGTACAATATTTTTCCGTATGAAATCTAACTGAGTGAATGAAACACGACTAAATTTTGTACTGCCTAAAGTTAGTAAGAACATCACTGTAATTTCTATTTCTGTTCCAACTATTCAACACATCAATCCTCGAACTGTCCTGGATATCATCACATTTAATCATATTGTTTTTATTCGAAACACATCCCCAGTGCATCGTCTAAAATAAAAAAAACAAATGCAAACCATTTTTAATTTATCCTTGTTTGAAAGCCACTCATCAAAGGAAAGGCCAAAGCTATTGTTCAACCACGTGTCATACAATTGACGTTTATCTGGATTAAGCAAGGTATCCTTAGCTTGTTGAATTGTCTGAAATATTGTATCTAATAGGTCGATATTGTAACTCTACTTGCATCATTAGCATCACATTTATCCGGATGATGTTCACGAGCCAGTAAGCGATATTCTGCATTTATTTGTTCAGCCTTAAAGTGAAAATAATAAATTGTACAGTAGAATTCCTATTACAGTTCAGTATTTCATAGAAATTGGGCTCATCACTTGAATTTTGTAAAAATGCACTAAGAATTGCATCCATAAATTAAAATACTATATACGATTACTTTTGTTTCTTAAATAATATAATAATAGCAAAACTCAAGCAAAAAGTTTAAAACTTAAATATCAACTATTTGAATTAGCCAATAAAGCAATTAATTAATTTACTAAATCTAAAAATGTAAACTATAGCTTCACAGATTATTCGCAAATTTAAAATTTGATAATTAGAACTTTAGTGAAAACTTGAAAACAAAAGAAACTGGTGCAAAGTGAAATTGTTCAGCTACCATTGTGATTTAATAAAACGTTAAAACTAAGGAAATTGAAGCCGCAATATTTTATTACTAATTAGTATCACGTCACAGTGCTGCACAAAATTATCTTTAGCCACCAAGTAAACTATTTTTTTTAATGGCCTTGAATTAAACCACAACAACCAAATGTCGGAGGTAATTAATTTATTGGAAATTAATTAACTCCTCAAACAAATAATAATAATCCATTTATTTAGCAACAAGACCAACAGGCCAAACCATTGAAATGGCAACTCAAAGGTAGGATATGTGGAGATGGATGAAATTGTGACTAGCAATGTATTTAACTATAGGGGAGGGAGGAAATCAGGAAGAGATATGCTTTCATCAACATCATGGTGAAAAAGAGAGATTCCATTTGAATAGTTGGAATCAATTGGAGTACAATCCATAAAGGGTCCGAGTATCAATGCGGGGAAGGCTGGTGTCGGACAGACGAATTTGAATGTCTGTTCGAAAGTGATGGCGGACCAGTAACAGAAGTCAACCGACGGAGTGATTTGTCGTAGATATTGTATTTCTGTAGGGTAGTATTAACAAGGATGTAGTCGACTAGATTGAAGCTAGTGTGTCGTGCAGGGTTCACTGGCTTCCGTTGAGCAAGCTTATGACTGATGCTAGGTGAGGGAAATCAATGTACGATGTATACCTTCGAGTGGTCCAGTAGACTTCTTGAGTTTCCGGATGTTCGCTGAAACAAAGAAAGAAAATAAATTATATTTTATTTTTTGGACATTTGATGTTATCTTTTATATCAGCGACCAGAACATTCCACGTAACTTGCAATTTCTGCACCAACGTCATTGACAATCCTCTAACGCGCGCGGTTTAAAATGGCTCAAACGTTTTTGAACACTGAATTAGAAAAAATTATCACGGACCTTCAAAACTCCATGAATGAGCTTAGGGAGGAAAATAAAACTTTAAAAAATACAATTTTAAAGCTACAGTCGGATGCTAGCAACTATTCAGCAAAATTGGATGTTTCCGAGAGGAGAAATGATAATTTAAGCGCAAAAATTGAGCAATTGACCGTGGCGTTAAACAATAGGATGGAAAAATTAGAAGACAATGTTAAACCATGGATTGAGTTAAGCGAAATAACTAAGGAAGATGACATATCAACAAAAAGCAGTTCTTCTGGGGAAGAAATATTGAATATCTTGTCTAATGAAGTTTCTGCGAGAATTGGAAAACAAGAACAATTAATTTTATTTAATCTTAAGGAAAATGCTGATCATAAGGAAGTTGAAAAGTTAAATGCTCTAATAAGAGATACGACTGAAGCTGAAATAACTAAATGCTTTAGAGTGGGACAAAAATCGGAACGTCCAAGACCAGTTGTGATAAAATTGTCAAAAAGGCCGACGAACAAGCAAGTTGAGGATATTAATAAAAAGAAAGAAGAATGCAGTAACTTTCAGAACATATTCATCACTAGAGACAAGACGTTTCTGCAAAGAAAACTGGCTGCGGCAAAAAAGTTAAAGAAGAATCTAGACCAGAAATCAAGTCAAGCGGAAATAGTCACAATAAAGGCTGTGTCAAACGACTCTAAAATCACAAAAAACGGGGTTTCGTTAATGAATGTGGTGGACAGCGGACAGTTACGAACCATAGATACGGTACCCAACAAACGAAGTATAAGGAAACCGAAAAAGTTAAATCAGTAACTATTGATGATAGTAAAGATGAGTTGTCCTGTTCATATACATTATTTTATGCTAATTGTAGAAGTATTAAGAATAAAACTTTTTTGTTGTGTGATTTTATAATAAGTAACAATTTTGACTTTATAATACTATCTGAAACCTGGCTGAACAAGAACATTGAAAACTATGAATTTGACATTCCTCATTATTCTCTATTTAGGAAAGACAGATCACTGGATAAAAGAGGTGGAGGAGTACTTATTTATAGCAAATCGATATTAAATGCAACAGTGTTACATTCTAGCGAATATAATTCTGTCATTGATTTTGTATCTATACAAATTGATAACCTGATTCTTATCGCGGTTTACAGACCGCCGTATGCTAATTTACATGATGATCAAATGTTTATCAATTCCTTTCAATCTATTTTTGACTGCCATGGTTATATTATTGTGGTAGGAGATTTTAATAAGGTGCATGACTGTGAAATAATCAATCTTTTTTCTAATCATGATCTTAAGCAGATTATAAAGGAACCAACTAGAGGTTCGGAATGCTTAGACCATGTATATTTAGAAGTTGAAGTGTTGAACTCACACAGTTATGATGTTGTAAATTACTTTAAAGAATTGGATCATAAACAAATTATTTTACAATGGAACATTTTGAGTAGCAAAACATTGACACCTAATTTTGAAAATGCTCACGTGCAATGTTCCAGAATCAACTGGAATCTTTTTAGAGAATTAAGCTTATCAATTGATTATGAAAGTTTATTTATCATGAACGATGACGAATTTGTTTCTTCTGTTTCACTGTTATTATCTGATATATTTAGAGCATCAACATTTACGGATGTAATACCAAAGCGAATCAATAGGAAGTTATGTAAGCTAAGAATCAAACGAGATAATATAATGAAATGTAGTCTTATCAATAGTATTAAAAAAATGAGGTTAGATATGATCGATAAAGAAATTAATTCATCACTGCTGATAATCCGTCAAAGATCAGAGAGAATTATTCTGGCTAAACTGAAGAGTAATCCTAGACTAGGATACAAACTCCTCACAGACTATGGTAAATATAAGGAAAAATTAAACCTTATATTACCTGTGGGTAAAACTGATTATGAATTTCTCTGTGAATTGGATGAAGTATTTGGCAACTTGTTATGTAATCCGCAGAAGGAAAGCAATTTTATTGATCTAACGGATCCTTCGGGAAACCAGGATCTAGGACTTGTTATTGACAGTGATGCATTGATAGAATTAATGTTAAAAATAAAATCAAAAAAACAAAAAGATCACCTTGGTATATCGATTGATAACCTACTTCAATTACCCTTAAATTTTATGAATGCGCTCTGCAATTTTATAAATAGAATTTTGAAGAGTGGGATATTACCAATCGATATACTAACAATAGTAGCTAAACCTTTGCCTAAAGTAAGTAAACCAACGTGTGCCAGTGATTACAGATTAATCTCTATTATTCCCTCGTTTTTGAAGATAATAGAACGATTAATACTTGATCATTTAGAACGTATGCTGCCGGCTGATTTCGATGTATGCCAGCATGGCTTCACGAAAGACAGGTCGACAACTACTAATATGCTCTCTATGTGGAAACATGTAATTACATTAGATGAGAAAAAGTTAGATGCATTAATTGTATTCATAGATATCTCAAAAGCTTTTGACTCTATATCTTTTGATGCTATCTTGAATGCGATTAATTTATTGAATATTGATCCGAATATTTTTAGATTACTTAGGTACTACTTATATAATCGAAGAATGAGTATTCAAGTAAACGATTTGGTATCTAAATCGAAAAGGGTAACAAGTGGAGTTCCACAGGGATCCAGTTTGGGACCAATATTATTTAAAATTGTATTTGCATATTTGGAAACTAAGATTCCTAACGGTCGAGTTTGCAAATTTGCTGATGATTTGAAAATAATCTTTCCAATTGATCCAAATAATGTTGAATTCTCCAAAAATAATGTGACACTTGATTTGTATGATTTAAGTAGATATCTGTTAACACTAGGGCTGAGAATAAACAGTAAAAAGACGAGAGCTTTAAACTAGCAATTGATTGTATGTATTGTTGACTAACATGATGATATAATGCATAACATTTCAATTTTAATAATACAAAATTTGGAAATAAAAATCTCAAGAAAATCTGTTTCCGATAACAATTATCCTTGTCTTTTATTCAACTATGAGAAAGTATTATCATAATCAAAATAAAAAATATCAGCAGGATTGTAGACTTTTTCTAGTTCAGTAGATAAAAATTTAAAAGACATCTTAGATGGAGGTATTTCTCTAATCCCCTTAGGCAATTGGTTATAAATTTTGCAGATTTTCGAAAAGAGAATAACTTGCTCGCAACATTCCCCACCAAAGGAGGAGATATTGCCAAATGTCCAGATCTAGTACAACTTCATGACTCTTTCTTATTGGATTCATATAGGCACCAGTCCACTGGTTCAAATGGAAAACTTTTATGAAATATCACATCCTCCGAAACCATAAAGTTTGCAGTGATACAAACTGTAATCTAGTGGCGTATATAGTGCAGGACACAGGGCTAATATGTTTTAAAACTTTTCGTTGTACATCTTTTAGCTTATTTGACAAACCCTTTTCCAATGGATTTCGAGTAGCGACAGCATATTCTAGTATCCGTCTAATCCATATTATATACATTTTAAGTTTTATGTCATTCGATAAGATATTTCGATTTATTAGTGCCCATCTGTTCTTGGCACTGCCTACTATCCTTTCAATATGTCTCTCAGCAGAAGCTGTACATTGAATAGTTATGCCTAAATCCTTAATTTCTTGCATAAGTTTAATCTCAAAAACATCATTTATCACAGCATCATAAAAATAAACATAATTAAATTCTGTTCTGTTACCTATTTTTAAAGCTCTCATCTTTTTATTGTTTATTCTCAGTCCTAGTGCAATCAAATATCTACTCAAATCATACAAATCGAATGTCATATTATTTTTGGAGAACTCGACATTTTTTGGATCAATTGGAAAGATTAGTTTAAATCATCAGCGAATTTGCAAACTCGACCGTTAAGGATCTTAGTTTCCCAATTTGCAAATACGATTTTAAATAAAATTGGCCCAAAACTTGATCCACTTGTAATTCTTTTTGATTTTGATATCATAACGTTTACTTGAATACTCATTCGTCGATTATATAAATATTATTTAAGTAATCTAAAAATATTCGGATCAATATTCAATAAATAAATTGCATTCAAAATAGCATCAAAAGATATAGAGTCAAAAGCTTTTGAGATATCTATAAATACAATTAATGCATCTAATTTATTCTCATCTAATGTAATTACATGTTTCCACATAGAAAGCATATTATATCCTGGTGGGGAATGTATTAGGAAAGTCATTAACTTTTTAGAAAATTTACAAAGGGGCTTAGAGGAACTCCTCAATCTAATATGTCTTTTAAATTTTTATGTACTGAACTAGATAAAATCTATAATCCTGCTGATATTTATATTTTGATTGTAATGCGCGACTCCGCTTTACGACCCGACGTGTAGCAATTTAACCAGATCCGGTTTTCCTTTGGGTCACATATACGAATTCTGGTTTTAAACAATCATTATCTTAACTGTGATTTTAGAAACAATCTCTGTTAGATTCAAGCAGTTTGACTGAGATTTCTGGAACTGCAATTTAAATTGTAATTAATAGGGTTTTGTTTAAGAATAATAGACACTCGCGTGTCATACGCCGGTAACATGCAGTGAATTTATGTGATTTAATGCTCAAAGCCAGGATTTATATATTTTGTGTGTTTGTCAATCGTTTATCCGAAAGCTGTAACAGTTCTGCTAAGACATTCTGGATTTATATTTTGTGTGTTTTCAATTCGTTTATCTGAAAACTAAAACAGTTCTGCTAGGACATTCTGGATTTATTTTTGTGTTTTTGATCGTTTATTCGTAATCAGAAACATTACTGCTAAGAAATTTTGGATTTATATTTTGTGTGTTATTAATCGTTTATCCGCAATCAGAAACATTACTGCTATGACATTCTGGATTTATTTACTGTGTTTATTATGACTTTGCTTTATTGCCTAGAAATTAACTTTGTTGACAATATTTTTTAATTTGTTGCCGTCTAGAGCACGGTCAATTTGACTTACAGTGCATTTTAATTTAATTTGCAACATTGGTCATAATACACGTATGACAACTCGACTTAGCCTTCTCGCGTCACTCATTAGAAAGAAGTCTGAGACATTTCATAAACATAGCCAACGAAACCCATTTCTTCCGACATCAGCTACCAAGCATATGTAGGAATAGCATAGCATCGCTAAATGAGCAGCTGCCCCGCTAAACCTCGTGCAATAATTGCAATACCTCCTACATAAACGGTGCCCCGTCTCGTGGAGCTCACAGCCAATAAATATCCTTCTGGTCACAACTGAACTAATTTGTTACTAGGTTCGCAACATCTAATACATACTTGCACATATATTAGTTCTCCGCAACAAACAGTATTTAACCTACGATATATTTTGTAAAATATTTGAAATAGTATGACAGCGAAATCTGAAGTACCTATGTGAATTAAAGCAGAGGTAGACTCAATTCCATGCAAAGCCTTTTTAAATGGCAAATTAAAGTTATTAAAACATTTATAGAACAAACCTGACACGTAAAGTGTGTCGACATCATGATAATCAAAGTAGACCAAACTTCAGTTGAATGAAAATAACAAAAATTCTGAGCACATATTCCTTCTGATAAACCTTATAAATTGGCTTCAATCAAAAAAATTTATCACATTTTCTTTTGATTCATGTCATTCCTCATTGAAACATATAATAATTATATATTCTTAGTTTAGGAGAATTAACATACAAGCATATTTGTACTAGGCATCGAGTACCTGGTATCAATGCTGTAAATTAAGCTTGCGTGCTAGATATAAGAATGCTCCAGTTTATCCATCCAGTCGCTCAACATAACAAAACTGCAGCCGTGTTCATCATCAGGTACCAAATCCTAATCTGACTAACGAGGATCAAACTGTAAGGCATATATTAGGAAATAAAAATTAGATATAGGACTCTTCTCCTCAGTAGTCTAGCATACGTTTAACTCAAGGAGAAATTTTGGCTGCTAAATGAATACTTTTACAGTTTTTGCCACATGTAACCAAGTTACAAAACAGAATTACAATTGAATGTGCGTGTAATGATAACTGTTCTTTAAATCTAATTTGTGTACTTGAACTAAAGACTAGACACGTTTTATTTGGTAACAAAATAATTCAATATTGACCAGAAAGATATAAATAATTAATCGGCAACTCTAGTCTATGAGAATATCAAGCAGGCGCTAGTCCTCTCGCTAGCCCAAACACTTCGGATGAATGACACGGAAAAGTGAATCCGGTAAAGCGGGGAAAACACACGAAGTTACAAATCCTGAGCCACAAAACACAGTGAGCCACTCTCTCGAGATCACGATTCTCGAAGACAGCCACACGATGACGGGTGACTACGATGTAACACTGCCATCTTTACTCGATAGCGCACGCACACACAAAATGACGTCCAGATCAGGATATGCAGGCAGCCCGGTGGCCGACTCAGCAACAAGCCGCAACAACACATGGACCCGTACAAGATATGCAAATATAATCCAGACAACTTTGACGAGTGGATCGACGATGTTACTTTATTGGTTAAAGTATCCAATATAACAGAAGAGGGTCACACATTTTTTGAGGGCTTGGGAGACAATCCCAATATCTTTCAGACGCGGACTCAAAGATATCCTGCATCAATATACTGAGGGCACATGTTCGCAGCCATAGCAGAGCCTGCAGCGCGCCGCCAAGCAGCGCCTGACACCAGATCGGGAAGACAGGCTTACAGAATTGATGAGCTCCATCTCCCTAAATAGCTCGGAAGGCGTGCGGCTACCTAGGGACATCTGGCTCATTAATTCTGTAAGCCTGTCTTCCCAATCTGATGTCGAGGCGCTGCCAGGCGGCGCGCTGCAGGCTCTGCCATAGCTGCGAACTTGTTCCCTTAATATATTGATGCAGGATATCTTTGAGTCCGCGTCTGAAAGACATTGGGGATTGTCTCCCAAGCCCTCAAAAAGGTGTGACCCTCTTCTGTTATATTGGACACCTTGGCCAATAAAGTAACATCGTCGATCCACTCTGTTTATAATTTTGATGCTTTAGTAAAGGTATAATGTGGCAATTAGTAAAACGTTGAGAATTTGTACTCAATTGTAGTACACAATTTATAATAAATACTTTGTTTTTATAATAGATAATAGCATTAAATTTGAGGATGCAGATAGTTGACCGAAATTCTTAAAAATGGTAGCCTAAGTGTAAGTGCTGAAAAGGAAGTCAAATTCAGCTAATCCTAATTTGGTGACCATTCTAGATACACTGGAATAAGGGATGGTGTATAACAAAAGCTCTTCTGTGTTAGTGGCCAAAACTTTCTACACATTCACAGGGTAATTTAGAGAATAAAGGTAGTTCCAGAGCATGTAGTACGTGATTGCTTCATGGTTTTGTCAGATTGCATGTATTCTATTTAATTTAGTGTTCATCAAGGAAATTGCGTATTTCATTTGAATCTAATTACAAAATATTGGAGATATAATTTGATCCTTTACAACAATTTTATTCATTAATGAAATGCTGCCAAATAACTATTAGTTATGGCTACGAAATATGTTAGCTGTAGTAGTCGGTCATACCGTGATGAACGTATAAAATCGATGTTATAATGATTTGAGGGTCACATCGTGAAATTGAAAAATCTTTGCAATAGATGATGCCGGATTTTTGTTAATGAGAGTAGTTCGTTAAGACCAAAGGAACTAGGCATGCATGGTGTTGTTTTCAATGATATTTGTGTGCAAATGTGTTAAATGTGTAGTTGCTGAATTTGATACAAAGGCGGTGAATAATTATTTTCGCTTCACTTTTTTGCAACACTAATAAGCTGACCACAAAAAATTTAGCAAATATGGGCTCATACATGATAAATACTACACAGCATTATGAAATATAAAAATTTAGCATGAAAGATAAATGTGAAAAATTTAAATCTACTCAATCCTTGCTTCAAAAAATGTATAAACGCTGCATCATTGTTTGCTAAGTGCTTTTCTCTATACTACGTGAGAAAAATAAGTATGAAACATGAATCAATTAGATAAATAGGAGCTGATCTCGTCACGTGAATTAGAGCTAAATCGGTGGGCAATAAACGAACATGTTATAAATAAAAAATGGAAAATGAATAAATAAAATTCTATGAGCCACACATTATGCAATGTAAGATATTATTTGGTGGAAATTTTTGGCATAAAAGGCATATAATTAATGTATTAATTTGTATATTGATAGGTTCAGGCGGTTGGACAAAATGCTTCAAACGATCTAGGTTACCGATGTAGCTGCCACATCTTGGATAGAATATTTGGGTTTTATAAAAAACTGGTATAAAGCGTGATACTTACCATTTAGTCTTTCTACAGCAGTGTTGTTTTCAAACATGTAAGTTCCTTTAGCCATT
>JAQBSW010014006.1:0-12572 GCA_029291075.1 Eudiplozoon nipponicum
GAAATTCTCTTCCATTCCCAGTAGCCTTAAATTGGCCCATTTGAACCTCAAATTTGCCCACTGATACAGTATCCTCCTCGGCACCCTGCTTAAACGATTAATTGACAACGCAATGAGTCCATCGAGCCTGTTAACGAAAACGATGGTAAGATCCAGAGCGATACTTCTACCTTATACGAACCATTGTTGCCAGCACTTACCAGCGTAAACTTCACCTCCACCAAAATGAACTAGTCCTAGGCGAGTTAGCTGGATTCTACCAGCTCCAGGCAAAATTGTACACTTAAAGAAATAAAATCGCAATAATTTATAAATAACGTTATCGTATTGAGGTCTAAGACTCGTTTTAATAAACATAAGTCGGCATGGATCGTTCACTTTTATTCTGTATTTTTGCATTCAAATTTTTAGTCATGATTTATAAAAATTACAATCTACTAGATTTAAGTAAATTCAAACAGACGTCCTTTCAATGAAAAAACGATAATATTTAGAAATCTTCATTAACGTGTTTTGATGAAAAATATTCGAAATAGTATTATACGAAGTTACGATCTGCTATAAAACATGCAGTTATTTTTTTTAAATTCTGTACTGTAAACTCTAGTCAGACTAGTCATTAGGTCCCTGAACCTTTATGCAGATTCTCGAAACAAGGCGCCAAATTTCTGCTAACTTGATTTCTTATAATATTTATAAAGGTATTTTACGCTTGATTAAGCACGTTGTAAATGTTAATCCTAAAAATTTACAGACCAGAAAGACTGACGAATTGAAAGTCAATGATTGCTTGAACGCTTTTCAATTTAATATTACCAAAACAATAAACGATGCTCACAGAAAAATCGATAACATGTAACACCTTGATAGGTGAGCTGAACATAAAAGCTTGTGTTTCTTGGGGACATGATTCTGTTCCCATCGACCACATTATGCCTCAATAGAAAGTAAACAAGTCTAATCTCGTTCAAACAGCGGGCTGAAAGATATCTAATCTAGTCTTGTCGCATAGCCATCGGAAAACTGCAGGCCTCCACGACTTGCTTTAAACCTTCATTAGGAATTGTTGCGAAAAATTGGAAGGGAAATTTCTAATCATTTTCGTACTAAATTAAATGAGATGACCTTGCTGCTTGATCCGAATGAGCCTTCATTCATTATTATCTTAAAAATGTCATTTATAAGTTATGCGATAATAACAGTGGTATACGTGCGACTTAATGTTTATCTAGGAGATTTGCTTTGGTCACCTTATCCCATTTTAGCGGTTGGCGGAAGTAACTATCCTGATTCCGGCCAACCAAAATTTGCATTATGTGCATGTTTACTGAAAGGCAAGTTCTTGTACAGTGATATGAATACCACCGTCCAAAACTGGCCGTTATTATAGATTTCAATAGTGCATTTGGTTTAGTGGATCGCAATTCTCTACCTCAAACTCTGCCAAGAACTGGTGGGTCCACTAAAATTGTGAATATAACATGAATTCACTATAAGGAAGGTCCTGATTGAATTAGTGGATGCGATGAATTATAGCACAGTTGTGTCTTTGACAGATTTACAATTACCCTATTTTGTAATAGAATCCGTTACAAAAATACGCCTCAATATGTTTAGGATGCATGTGTCGAATTTGTTCTGGGTGGTAGAATAGTCGATATTTTCAAGGTAGATTCCATTGTATTATTATTTGACAACTGAAATTCTGTTCGGACATCTTGGATAGATCGGCAGTCGTTGTTTCTTTTCTCGGCATAAAACTCGCTGCCTCTAAATGTAATATATATTTCCTGGTTGATACAACACTCATTTCATTTTGGAAGTTGCTATATGAATAGCTGCACGCAATTGTCAGATTTATCTATCAAGATATCTATATCCATAGCATAGGCTATATAAGTGACAAAGTGATTATGAGAATTGCGAGATTTAAAGTAACTTTTACTACCCTTTGTCATTTGAAGTGCAACGTGTGTGTCTTACTCAGCTTTATATGTGGACCATACAATGCAACTGTAAATGCAATTCTAGTATATGCGATAAATCTTAGTCATTTAGAGTCTAACACCATTTAAGCAAACAGGCTATTGTCTACATATTGTCGAGGCTCCTAACTTATTCCTGTCTGACAACCACATAGATGCCAGATCATTAGTAGTCCTATAATTAGAAGTAAAATCTAATAAGCTTATATTTTCATTCGCATCTGCTAAATTCAAACCTGCTATGTATTGCGCTTACTTGCTAGTGTCCTCAAATTTAAGATTAGCATACATTTTTTATCAAATTTAATTATTAAATTGACACTTAAGGTTAGGCAAATCGGGATGTGAAACCTGTCTCGTACAAAACACCCAAACAAATAATCTGGAAAGATATAGACGTGAAAAACAGAATTATTAAATTACCTGTTCCAGAACGTCCCCTTTATTCGTACATCAATAAAAAATATAAGACAGTGTTAGCATGCGTATATTGAAGAAATCGATCAAATTTCAATGAAGAAAATGAAGCAGTTGCAGCAGGCCAAAGGAGATACGACAAGTCGAGGACAGTAATGCTCGAAAACTGAAAATGGCGCACAATTCAAAGTCAAGTATTTAAACAAAGAAAGTTCTGGAAAATAAAAGAAAAAATTCTTTTTAAATAAAATTCGTAACAATCAGCCAAGGTGGTTTAAATTTATCAGTTAATGTTACTTTAATTTTGGCGGAGGATTTATCTTCCTCCACATACACCACCTTCTCAAAAAAGACGGCTAGTAATAGACGTAATCATGATTCTTCGGCTGACGTTGCACTCTTCCAGAACGAGTTGTGCATAATGGCGCCCCTGAGGTCGGCATCGCGCCCGGTACAGTTGACACTGGTTCTTCCGTATCATCTGGTATAGCCAAACAGTTTTCATGTTGTGAACTGGTAGAATAAGATTTTGCTATATTAGACAACGCGTCTTCTGAGTTCTGCATTTCGTTATGTGCCTGTATGATGGGATTGCACACATCAGATTCGCCCATAGAACGACGGTCATTCAACGCATCTGTTAATTTAGTCGTATCGTCTAACCAGATAAACTGGGGAATGCAATGATCCAACGTAACACAATCCTCAATGCCATTTATCTCTATGATGACATTCTTGTCAGTCATCCTCTTGACCTTATATGGTCCTTTGTAAAATGGTGTCAGGCAATTCTTCCTATTTTCATTAGTTACATATACATGCGAAGCCGATCTTAGATCAGAGGACACATAGCACTTGGTTTTTGCTTTTCTAGTCTTGGTCGGAGCCAAACGACACATCTTATCTCTAAGTGCTCCTACAAACCAATCTACATAACTAGAAGCCCAATCAAGACTACTTGGAGTTTCTATTAGAAGATCTCCAGGCAACCTTAATGGTTCTCCATACACCAGTTCTGCTATGGAAGTTCCTAATAGTGCCCTATATCTGTTGCGCATGGCGAGTAGTACTATAGGAAGATCGTGTATCCAGCTTGTTCCACTAGTACACCTTAACGCAGCTTTCAGTTCACGATGCAGCCTTTCTACCATCCCATTTGCTCGTGGGTTGTACGCGCTAGTATGCAATACAGTTGTTCCCATGATTTTGAGAGATCTTTCGAAAGCTCGGACATAAATTGACTACCGCGATCACTAGTGACCTTTTCCGGAACACCATAGCGCGATACCCGATTATGTAGAAACGCGAACAAGACTTCTTGCGCTGTCATGTCTTTTAAAATCGCCACTTCGAATTGACGACTAAATCTATCTACCATAGTTAGCAAATATTTGTTACCATTAACCTCGGGCATTTCGACAATGTCTATGTGTACGTGTCGGGACCGTCCAATTGGTATCCCAATATTCTTTATCTCGGTTCTGGTATGTCTCCACACCTTACACGTTTGACACTTGGCACAGGCTCTTACCCATACCCGTATGTCTTTAGACATGTGCGGCCATACGTATCTGTCGTTAATCAATCGAATGGTGGCTTTAATGGATGGATGACCCATGTCATGTAACACTTGGATAATCTTGGCCCGTAACTCCTTAGGCACATATGGTCGTGGTTGACTTCTAGACGTTTCGCATAACAACCACTTGCCACTTATGAGCTTACGAACATATCCTGGCCTTTTGGACAAAACTAATCTAAAGGGATCCGATCCTTGCGCTTCCTCGATTTGACTAACTAAATCATGCATCGAATTATCTAAACTCTTCAACGGACCTTGAAATATCAGCTCGACATCGGCTTCATTCGGTCTGCTAAGTGCATCGGCTACCACATTCTCCTTACCAGCAATATGAGACACAGTGAAATCGAACTCTGCTAACCGTGTTATTTGGGAATTTACTCTACGAGAGTAATTAAGCCTAGCTGTTTTACCAAGTATACTGATCAATGGCTTATGATCGGTCAATAACTTAAACTTATGACCGTCTAAGTAATGCTCGAAGTGTAGCACTGCGGCATACACTGCTAGAAGCTCTTTACCAAACGTATCATAACGTTTTTCTCGATCATTAAGCTTACGGCTATAAAACCCAATCGGTCTTACTATGTCCTGATCTCTTTGCTGTAGCACTGCCCCTAATGCAACATCTGAGGCATCTGTGATTAGCTCGAAAGGTTTTTCCCAATCTACAGGTGCTAATGTGGTTATGTCACTTAGCATTTCCTTGGCCTTTTGGAATTTTTCTCGGTCTTCTGGACTCAAGTTTATAGGCCAAGACTTCTTGATCGTGCTCTTTTCACGAGTGAGATGGCGTGCTAACGATCCAAGAATTCCGGCTAGACCTGGAATGAATCGACGATAATAGCTGATCATACCCAAGAACCTTCGCAACTGGCGTACGGTTCGGGGTTCCGTTACGTCCTTAATAGCTTGGATCTTATCTTCCAAAGGTTTAATTCCGTCTTTGGAAAGTATATGACCAAGATATTTAACTGAAGAGCATCCGATGTTACTCTTATTAGGTTTGACCACTAATCCATATTGTTCCAGCCTGGTCAAAACCGTTTCCAAATGCCTACGATGTTCATCTCGTGAGCGACTAAAAATTATAATGTCGTCTATGTACACCCTCGCAAATGGACAATTCTGAAGGATTTCTTCAGCCAAACGCTGGAATGTCTGACTGGCATTTTTCAAACCAAAAGGCATTCGAAGAAATTCATGCGATCCCCCTCCTGGAAATCTGACTGCGGTGAGTGGTATCGAACTTTCCTCCATTGGTATCTGATAGTACGCTTTCTGGAGATCTAAAGTTGAATAAACCTCATATCCCATTATATCTCGGAGTAAAGTACTCTGGTTAGGGAGAGGATAAGAATCACCCTTCGTCACTGAGTTTAATAGACGATAATTTCCACAAACCCTCCATTGACCCGGTTCAGGTTTGGGAACTACCACTATTGGGGAAGCAAAATTGGAATTTGACCTTCTACAAATCCCCTCTTCGCGCAATTGGTGAAATTCTGACAAAGCAACTTGTTGCTTGTGTTGTGCCAATGGTTGAGCCTTTGGTGAACAAGGCAACGGAGCCACCAATTCTATTTGGTGTTCTACTCCTGTCTTCAAACCTATCCTTTTGGCACTGAAAGGTTGAAACACTGCTAGGTGCTTCTCGATTATATCGGCAAAGTCATGTGCGAAAGTTGGACGAGGTAAAATAACTGCTGATGTGTTAGACTCAGTAGGTGTTGACATCCCTACGACTTCTGCGATAGTCCTAGCTTTGGGGTCTAATGTCAGCTTGAAATGTGTCAAGAAATCCATGCCAATGATATGGTCCTTGACATCGGCTACTAGAAAATTCCATCTGAAGGAAGATTTCTGGCCTAATGTTACCGACATTTCTTTCATCCTTTTACTCCTATCGGACTACCGTTAGCGGCCCATAGTTGATAATCAAATGTGGGGCAATCTGCTTCCACCACGTCTGACCTAACTATGCTTACCTCAGCAACCGTATCGATGTGAAATTCTAATCCAGAAAATTCATCTTTAATAATGAACTTGTTGCTGGATAATTCGCCAATGCTTTCCTGGTCTCCGCTTTGTAAGAATCGGACTCTCTTGTCTGCTGTATCGGTGCTAACTGGTCCTGTCTCATTTGTAACCTTTGCCTTAAGTATGCCTTTTAAAGGCATATCTGGGAGCCTTTGCAATGGAACCCCCCCTACGCTCCTACTAGCGGGGTTTTATCCTTTTCTTGGTGATGGATTTCTCTCTACCGGTTTACTGCTTCCTTTCCATCTGGGTCCACCTAATTACGGGTATATACAATTCTCACCTTGGCACGTTGCACTACGTCCGTATTCGCAATGTGCCTTACACCATCCGCGTGGCTTTTTGAAGCGTTGACGCGAGTGACTTCCTCAACGTCTAGTATATCTATCCTCACTTTGAAGTTGCGAAATGTCTCGACGTAAACTAGCAACTTCTCTACATAAGTAACGCAAGGTTTCTTGTATAGTCAGGTTGGTTTTGGCATCTGCTCTGACTGGCTGCACCATGACAGAATCTGCTGTTAAAGCATGTACTTTTGGTTCCTGCTGTTTATACATACCGTCTAGCCCTCTGAGTTTTGTTGGCCAATCAATGTTCATAGTTTCAAATACTTCCAATGTGGTTCTAAGCCTAGATGGTAAATTATCTGTAAAAATAGAATTTACCACATCTCTGGATATATTCAACCTGGAAGCTTTTGTGCAAAGGCGTTCGTAAAACTCTGATGGTAGTTGACGCCCCATCTTTAAAGGTAATAATTCGCACATTTGTGCCGATCTTCCAGGCTGATATCTCTGTTGAATTTCAGCCATTAATAACTCAAATGCATTGTACGGCTTTTCTTCCACAGTTCTGTCTCTGAAATTTTCCAAGGCATTTCGGAAATTTTCAGGCAATGCCATCCATGCTGCAACAAATTTCCTCCATAGGATTTACAATATCATAAGCGCTAAATATCATTTGGGCATCTCCGACTCAACTTGAATGTTTTTCAAATTTATACTGCGGTAGACTTAATATTCTTTGACTGGCGCGGTCGCCAAATTTTGTAGAGGCTCCTAACCTATTCGTGTCTGAGAACCCCATAGATGCCAAATCGTTTGTAGTCCTAAGATTTACAGTAGAATTTGATAAGCTCATATTTTCATTCGCATCTGCTAAATTCAAACCTGCAATATCTTGCGCTAACTTGCTAGTGCCCTCAAATTTAAGATCAGCATCCATATCTATGAAATTTAATTATTAAATAGACACTTAATGTTAGGCAAATCGGGATGTGAAACCTGTTTTGTACAAAACACCCAAACAAATAATCTGGAAAGAAATAGACGCGAAAAACAGAATTATTAAATTACCTGTTCCAGAACGTCCCCAAATGCGTGAATCAATAAATAATAGAAGACAGTGTTAGCAGGCGTATATTGCAGAAATCGATCAAACTTTTAATAAAGAAAAATGAAACAGTTGCAGCAGGCCGAGGAAGATACAACCAATCGAGGACAGTAATGCTCGAAAACTGAAAATAGCGCACAATTCAAATTCAAGTATTTAAACAAAGAAAGTTCTGGAAAATAAATAAATAAATTCTTTTTAAATAAAATTCGTTTCAATCAGCCAAGGTGGTTTAAATTTATCAATTAATGTCACTTTAATTTTGGCGGAGGAATTACCTTCCTCCACATACACCACCTTCTCAAACAAAGTCGGCTAGTTTTAGACGTAATCATGATTCATTGGCTGACGTTGCACGCTTCCAGAACGAGTTGTGCATAATCGCGTCCTGTACCGTTGACACTGGTTCTTCCGTATCATCGGGTATTGCCAAATAGTTTTCATGTTGTGAGCTGGTAGAATAAGATTTTACTATATTAGAGAACGCGTCTTCTGAGTACTGCATTTCATTATGTGCCTGTATGATGGGGTTGCACACATCAGATTCGCCCATAGAACGGTGGTCATTCAACGCATCTGTTAATTCAGTCGTATAGTTTAACAAGATAAACTGAGGAATGCAACGATCCAATGTAACACAATCCTCAATTCCATTTACCTCTATGACGACTTTCTTGTCAGTCATCCTCTTGACCTTATATGGTCCTTTGTAAAATGGTGTCAGGCAATTCTTCCTATTTTCATTAGTTACATACACATGCAAAGCCGATCTTAGATCAGAGGACACATAGCATTTGGTTTTTGCTTTTCTAGTCTTGGTCGGAGCCAAACGACACATCTTATCTCTATGTGCTCCTACGAACCAATCTACATAACTAGAAGCCCAATCAAGACTACTTGGAGTTTCTATTAGAAGATCTCCAGGCAACCTTAATGGTTCTCCATAAACCGATTCTGCTATGGAAGTTCCTAATTGTGCCCTATATCTGTTGCGCATGGCGAGTAGTACTATAGGAAGATCGTGTATCCAGCTTGTTCCACTAGTACACCTTAACGTAGCTTTCAGATCAGGATGCAACCTTTCTACCAACCCATTTGCTCGTGGGTTGTACCACTAGAATGCAATACAGTTGTTCCAATGATATTGAGAGATCTTACGAAAAGCTCAGACATAAATTGACTATCGCGATCAGTAGTGACCTTTTCCGGAACACCATAACTCGCTATCAAGTTATGTAGAAACGCGAACAATACTTCTTGCGCTGTTATGTCTTTTAAAATCGCCACTTCGAATTGACGACTAAATCTATCTAACATAGTTAGCGAGTATGTGTTACCATTAACCACGGGCATCTCGACAATTTCTATATGTACGTGTCTGAACCGTCCAATTGGTATCCCAATATTCTTTATCTCGGTTCTGGTATGTCTCCACACCTTACACGTTTGACACTTGGCACAGGCTCTTACCCATACCCGTATGTCTTTAGACATGTGCGGCCATATGTATCTGTCGTTAATTAATCGAATGATAGCTTTAATGGATGGATGTCCCATGTCGTGTAACACTTGGATAATTTTGGCCCGTAACTCCAACGGCACATATGGTCGTGGTTCACTTCTAGACGTTTCGCATAAAAAACCACTTGCCACTTATGAGCTTACGAACATATCCTGGCCTTTTGGGCAAAACTAACGTAAATGGATTCAATCCTTACGCTTCCTCGATTTGACTATTTAAATCATGCATAGAATTATCTAAACTCTTCAACGGACCTTGAAATATCAGCTCGACATCGGCTTCATTCGGTCTGCTAAGTGCATTGGCTACCACATTCTCCTTACCAGCAATATGAGACACAGTGAAATCGAACTCTGCTAACTGGGTTATTTGGGAATTTACTCTACGAGAGTAATTAAGCCTAGCTGTTTTACCAAGTATACTGATCAATGGCTTATGATCGGTCAATAACTTAAACTTATGACCGTCTAAGTAATGCTCGAAGTGTAGCACTGCGGCATACACTGCTAGAAGCTCTTTAACAAACGTATCATAAGGTTATTATTATTAAGCTTACGGCTATAAAACCCAATCGGTCTTACTATGTCCTGATCTCTTTGCTGTAGCACTGCTCCTATTGCAACATCTGAGGCATCTGTGATTAGCTCGAAAGGTTTCTCCCAATCTACAGGTGCTAATGTGGTTATGTCACTTAGCATTTCCTTGGCCTTTTGGAATTTTTCTCGGTCTTCCTGACTCAAGGTTATAGGCGAAGACTTCTTGATTGTGCTCTTTTCACGAGTGAGATGGCGTGTCAACGATCCTAGAATTCTGGTTAGGCCAGGAATGAATCGACGTTAATAGCTGATCATGCCCAAGAACCTTCGCAGCTGGCGCACGTTCGGGGCTCCGTAACGTCCTTAATAGCTTGAATCTTATCTTCCAAAGGTTTAATTCCGTCTTTGGAAAGTATTTTAACCAAGATATTTAACTGAAGAGCATCCGATGCCACTCTTATTAGGTATGACCACTAATCCACATTGTTCCAGCCTGGTCAAAACCGTTTCCAAATGCCTACGATGTTCATCCCGTGAGCGATTTAAAATTATTATGCCGTCTATGTACAACCTCGCAAATGGACAATTCTGAAGGATTTCTTCAGCCAAACGCTGAAATGTCTGACTGGCATTTTTCAAACCAAAAGCCATTCGGAGAAATTCATGCGATACCCGTCCTGGAAATCTGACTGCGGTGAGTGGTATCGAACTTTCCTCCATTGGCATCTGATAGTACGCTTTCTGGAGATCTAAAGTTGAATAAACCTCATATACCATTATATCTCGGAGCAAAGTACTCTGGTTAGGGAGAGGATAAGAATCACCCTTCGTCACTGAGTTTAATGGACGATAATTTCGACAGACCCTCCATTGACCCGGTGCAGGTTTGGGAACTATCACTATTGGGAAGCAAAATTGGAATTTGACCTTCTACAAATCCCCTCTTTGCGCAATTGGTGAAATTCTGACAAAGCAACTTGTTGCTTGTGTTGTGTCAATGGTTGAGCCTTTGGTGAACAAGGCAATGGAGCCAGCAATTCTATTTGGTGTTCTACTCCTATCTTCAATCCTATCCTTCTGGCACTGAAAGGCTGAAACACTGCTAGGTGCTTCTCAATGATATCGGCAAAGTCATGTGCGACTGTTGGACTGGGTAAAAGAACTGTTCTAACTGCTGATGTGTTAGACTCAGTATTTGTTAACATCCCTACACCTTCTGCGATAGTCCTAGCTTTGGGGTCTAATGTCAGTTCGAAATGTGTCAAGAAATCCATGCCAATGATATGGTCCTTGACATCGGCTACTAGAAAATTCCATCTAAAGAAAAAGATTTTGGGCCTAACGTCACCGACATTACTTTCATTCCTTTGACTCCTATCAGACTACTGTTAGCGGCCCATAGTTGATAATCAAATGTGGGGCAATCTGCTTCCACCCCGTCTGACCTAACTATGCTTACCTCAACACCCGTATCGATGAGAAATTCTAATCCAGATAAATCATCTTTAATAACGAATCTGAAGCTGGATAATCCGGCAATGTTCTCCAGATCTCCGCTTAGTAAGAATCGGACTCTCTTGCCTTCTGTATCAGTGCTAACTGGTCCTGTCGCATTTTCAACCTTTGCCTTAAGTATGCCTTTTAAATGTATATCTGGGAGCCTTTGCAATGGAACCCCCCCTACGGCTCCTACTAGCGGGGATTTATCCTTTTCCCGGTGATGTATTTCTCTCTACCGGTTTAGTGCTTCCTTTCCATCTGGGTCCACCTAATCGCGGATAAATACAATTCTCACCTTGACACTTTACACTTCATCCGTACTCGTAATGTGCCTTACACCATCCGCGTGGCCCTTCGAAGCGTTGACGCGAATGACTTCCTTGACGTTTGGTATATCTATCCTGACTCTGAAGTTGCGAAATATCTAGATGTATACTAGCAACTTCTCTTCATAAACAATGCAAGGTTTCTTGTATAGTCAGGTAGTTTTCGGCATCTGCCCTGACTGGCTACACCATGACAGAATCTGCTATTACAGCATGTACTTGTGGTTCCTGCTGTTTATACACACCATCTAACCCTCTGAGTTTTGTTGGCCAATTAATGCTCATAGTGTCAAATACTTCCAATGTGGTTCTAAGACTAATTGGAAGCTCAGCTTTGAAAATCGAGTCAACTACATCTCTGGATATATTTAACCTGGAAGCTTTTGTGCAAAGGTGTTCGCAAAATTCGGACGGTAATTGACGCCCAATTTTTTCTAAGCGTCATAATTCTCACATTTGCGCCGATCGTCCAGGGTGATATCTCTGTTGAATTTCAGCCATTAGTAACTCAAATGCATTGTACATTTTCTCTTCCACAGTTCTGTCTCTGAATTTTTTCAATGCATTTCGGAAATTTTCAGGCAATGCCGTCCATGCTGCAACAAATTTCTTCATGAGATTTACAATATTATAAGCACTAAATATCATTTGGGCATCTCCGACCCAACTTGAATGTTTTTCAGATTTATACTGCGGTAGACTTAATATTCTTGGACTGGCGTGGTCGCCAAATTTTGTACAAGCTCCTAACTTATTCGTGCCTGAGAACCCCATAGATGCCAGATCGCTTGCAGTCCTAACATTGACAGTAGAATCAGATAAGTTTATATTTTCACTCGCATCTGCTAAATTCAAACATGCAATATCTTGCACTATTTTGCTAGTGTCCTTAAATTTAAGATCAGCATCCATATCTGTGAAGTTTAATTATTAAATCGACAATTAATGTTAGGCAAATCGGGATGTGAAACCTGTCTCGTTCAAAACACCTATACAAATAATCTGGAAGGAAATCTTCGTGAAAAACAGAATTATTAAATTACCTGTTCCAGAACGTCCCTTCTATATAACACAGTATAAGCAGGTGTATATTGTAGAAATTGATCAGTTTTTAATGAAGAAAAATGTGATAATTGCAGCAGGCCAAAGGAGATACAACCAGTCGAGGACTGTAATGGTCGAAAACTGAAAATGGCACACAATTCAAAGTCAAGTATTTAAACAAAGAAAGTTCTGGAAAATAAAAGAAGAAATTCTTTTTAAACAAAATTC
>JAQBSW010014007.1:0-12570 GCA_029291075.1 Eudiplozoon nipponicum
GAAAAGCTGGAAACTTGGGACAAATGACTCTATTGCCAAGAAGATCATGTTACAAACAAGTATTTAGTGTAAGCGAGACATTATTAATTACAAAGTGAGATTAAAGTTCTTTGTGACATTTTTTCTACTCCAATACAGACGAGTTAGAGCCGCTATTTGCCATCAATCAAGCTTCTTACATTGTTCGTTCCAGAGAACACTTCTTATTTGGCTGTAATCCAGTGGAGTTTGCAGTTGCATAGGGTACTAACCGCTCACAGAATGACTGTTTTATGCTAAATCAATTATTTCTTATCGTCCTAAGAGTTCGTTCCGTTATTGGTGGAAGAAAGTATGTACATTAGTATATTTAAAGTCTAAGGATATTCCGTTATTGCTGACATGGACGCAATTATTCACAATATTCCCTAATGTGTCTCGACTAATTTAGCATACTTCGACATAGGTACATGTAAATATCTAAAAAATGAAATTTAGAAGCATGTCATAGATTAGGAATAGTAATATGTTCAAGCTGCAAAATTGACCAGTTTCCCGTCTGCATTTATTTTATCTTATTAGCCAGGACCTACCTTGCTCAATATAAGCCCATACAACTCATTAAGGATGTGATGAAGATTTCATGAATACATTGACTTATCATGTTTATTAATGACTCATAAGGAAGAGCCCGCACTATGCCCAAAACATGGTTTGTAACTGTGAATTATATGGTGTGCACCTGGAAACAAATTAGTTCAAATATGATCAGAAGGATAAACCAAAAACAGCATGAACGGAAAGTATGATCTCGTGCAGATTCTTTTCGTGCTACCGGCAACTCATCAGTAGGAGCAGGTGGGTAAAGGGCGTAATGCCGGCTCCTACTGATGAGTCGCCAGTTAGCACGAAACGAATGTGCACGAGATTATACTTTCCGTTCATGCTCTCTTTGGTTTATCCATCTTGTCATATCTAAACTAATTTGTTACTAGGTTCATAATACCTAATACACAATTTCATATATATTATATCTCCGCTACAAACAGTATCTAAATGGTTTTTAATTTACCATTAATGTAGGGAAAATAAGTAAGGATGTGTGGTAACGTTAATTTAGTTACAGCCTCGCGTTGAATCAGTCACAGTGCATCGTAAGATAACATTAAATCTAAAACCAATATGTGCAGACGCTATAATGCGTACTAACATCCTGTATTTGTTGAGTGAGCGACTTTTGTTAAAAAAATATTTTTTTCAAATGATTGATTTTATCCCTTTCGTGGATACTTGATCGTTTCCACTAGCTACTGGTTGATAACTCTGACATTTTATTTCTCCCTATCCTCAAATCTATGACATTTAAAAATTAATGTTAAATCGACGCTTAATTTAAATAGCGTATCTATTAAAGACTGAATACAATTAAGTAAGACTTTTAAGATATAAAAATGAATTTTGGGCTTTTATAGTTCATATTTAACTAGCGGGTTGACACCACTGACTGGCGATATCTTAACGTTGTGCGTCTGGTTAAGTAAAATGATATTGGTGAATATCTAAAGTCCGCAAACTTTAGTTAATGAACTGATCTCAGTTTATCTGCTTGCCGTCATCCTCCGTTGATGAACCGCATCATTTTATGTTCCCAACTGCAACTTTTTTGCTTGATGCGATTGATTGAATAAAAACAGGATTATTGTTTAACTCAAGTACTCATACTTTGTTTAAACAATTGCAAACACTAGTCGTGTAATCAGTAGCTTTTAAATGGAGAAGTATCCTGCAAATATGTATAGCTTGATGATTCAAACATACTTAATACCCGCGCAATCAATTATTGTTTAATTTTATTTCATATATATATATATATATATATATATATATATATATGTGTGTGTGTGTGTGTGTGTGTGTGTGGCGAAAGCTAAAACAGCTAATGTTCGTGACTACATAGAAATTGTGCAGCCAACATTTCCAGTTCACGTACAATTTATACAAGACCACAAGAGGTGAGAGCCATATCTAATTTTGCTATATATATATATATATATATATATGCAATGCGCTTTGATCCTCGCTAGTCAGTTTGCCGTCGTACTCTGATGATGATCATGGAAGATCGAAACACGTCAATGCGTTGCGACTGGCAGTAGTTTTGTTATGTTGTTCGACGACTGGTTAAATACAATGGGATTGGTGTTTACTTCAAGCTCGCAAACTTGATTTAAAGAATTGTTACCCCACCCGCGCAATCAATTATTGCTTAATTGTATTGTCTATATATACTTAATATCAGTTTTACTCAAATTAAACAATCATTGATTGCGCGGGTGGTGATAACAATTCTTTAAATCAAGTTTGCGAGCTTGAAGTAAACACCAATGCCACTTCCATTATTTTTAATGAAGAATAAGAAATTAGAAATAGTTCTACACGTCATAATCCGTTTACTTTCGAACGCAAAAATCATCATTCGAATGCAGTGTCTTCCCCTATTTTCTGATATTGAGACAGAAATATTTAGTTTAAAAGGTAAATTATTCGGTAAGCAGACATGGACTGGACATTAAATTCATTATACCATCGCTGTCTCAATCTCCAGAGAAGAAATTTAATGCTTAATTTGTTTAACTGATTTACGTAAATCTGTTCAAATTTATTTCAACTCCAACTGCATACGGTGCTCAAAATATCTTTGTTTAGCAACAAGTATATCAAAAATATTATTTTAACAAACATCGTGCATAAAATATGATAAAAAAACAGTGAAGCCGTATCCGACCAATGGAGAACATATAATAGTTCATTTTTTAAGCGCGTGTACCATCCAACATATTTACTCTATGAATTAAGAAAGTCACGTCTGATTAATAGAATAATGAGTTTTTCTTATGGAACAAGATTCCCGCTAAATAAACGTGTAAATGATAAACTTTCCGAACTCGAATTAACGAGTGTTATTTATTTCCACACATGCAACTTTTTCATAGTGATCTATACATGTAAGTCTAGTCGGTCATTGTAGAAACGATTCAGAGTGAATTTCAATCTAAACACAACTGACAGAGGAGTAAGTAAACGGGAAGAGCCAAGCACATTTTGTAAATAAATCGTAAGCTAAACCATACGGGTTTCCAAGAATTCGTAAAGCCACATTTGACAATGACATGTATTTCGGAAGCAGTTTTTTGGAAAATTCGATCTTCGCAAATAAACAAGCTTAATAATTTTTTTATATGAAATGAATATAAGTTAATGAATTTTATGTCTGTGATTGTACTCCTCCACATTTGAATTTCTCGCTTCCTCTTGACTGTTATGCAATTAATCTAAATTGATCCATTCTTGCATTTTCTACATTATACAGTGCTTAGTCCATACTGATGTATGTCCATAATGGGATGGGTGTTTATATCCATATTATAACCTTGATTCAAAATAATTGATCCTTTTAGTTTTTAAAAAATTATTGCATCAAACACCAGTTATTGTAGTCGAAACGAAATCTGGCCAAAATGGCCTTTTTCAACTGTAGTGTACAAACGTGTTATATGAAAAGTCATGCTTTAATATAATATTATATATATATATATATAAAACGTTTAATTTCTATAGTTGATACGTTAGGGATATTTTACAAATCAGTGTTCTCTTACGTGCTTTATAATATGTTGTGAGTCGTTGCAATTTGATGTGCCTTGTCAAGATGAAGAAAATTCACATCTTTGCTGATCGATATATATCCTAAAGAATTTCAGAACAAACTTTTCTTAGCAAAACAAATAATAGATAATTCTGCTTAAATATTTTGGATTATCGATATAGTTTACATATTATTTATCTCTATACGCAGATCAGTGGCAATAAGATTGTAGTGAGTCAGGCAAACAGAAGTTCTGAAAAAAATCTGCTTAGAATTTGACAACAGATTATTAAAATGTTTTGTTTAGCTCATATACGTTAGTTTGACAATATAAAATGAGAATAAATAAGACAACTAGAACCTCTCATGTAACGGTAACTTTCTGTGCAGACAGCCAAAATGGCAGCATTTTTCAAATAATTAAAAAATTGAATCGGTATTTGAATCAATTTCCCAAAGTTGATTGTAAGAAATTAAAACATTGTCCGTTTCCCAATTTGAATCTGAACAAGGTAAGTTTGATATTCAATTTTTCGGGAATATCACAAGTTTTAGGTGTTTATAACTGTTAAGTATTCAAGTCTATCCATTCTTCTGGTCTCCCATTTCATTCTATGGCAATATGTCACGTAAATCTAGCTTTAGTTTAAATTTCAGAAATTTTCGCATTAATTGTATGAACACAGTCGATTATAAATTTCCTTTTTCAAGAATCGATAAGATAAATATCAACTAATAGAGCTCCAATTCAAATACAATTCTATAGAGTAGAATTTCACTTTAGTAGCAACGTACTACCAAAAATATGATATTATTACCGCGTTCTTATAGTTAGCGCTTAAACTCCAGCATATATCTATAAAATTTTGTTTGCCTTTGAGTATCACAAATAGTATATGTTCAGGAAATCGTTCATTGAACAATTAATAGTATTTTTTTCAATAAATGAATCAAAAACTAACATAAAATTCCATTTCTATCGTTATATAGGACATGAGCTTCCATTGGATCGGTTAAATGTGAACTAGTCTGATTTTAAGTTTTTTATTTACAGATTTGTGGCAGTCTTGCGAGAGTTTTTGCTTAACAAAGATGTGATAGAACCGCATTTCCATTGGGACGAATAAAAACTCAACCCGATCAAAGACAAAACAAAATTGTAAATTGTGATCAATCGGATCTTTGTGAAACTGTCCGTGCAAAGCTACTACCCGCGTACGCAAAACGCGGCATTGGAATATATGAAGCTGGCACTCCGACAAAGTTTTAAAAATACTTCCTCATTACATTTGCTTTGAAACTGCCCTCAGTCGTTTTCCATACCTCGGTTCCCTGGAATTCAACGAGCCGGTGAATAGCTTGGACTTGAAATAGCTACCACGATCCCTGATAACTCTTACCAGTGCATCATAACGTGAAACCCGGTTATGCAGGAATATTAAGAGGACTTTCTGTACTTTCATATCCTACCCCAAAATAACAAACAAAAGTTTGTTTCATTTTGAGCATGTACCTTGAATATTTCGACAATTTACTGTGTGCATATGCATAAACCGGCTGGTAGTTTTTCATTTATTTTTCATCTTTCTTTTAATGCCAAGAGACTTTGCACGTTTGAGAACGCACAAACCAATATCCATAAACCTATGCCCTTAGACATAATAGGCTATACTTATTTATAAAAGAAAAACCTTATAGTTAACTTGTTGTAAGTGTTTCTGAGCTTGTGAAGCTGTTGAATTAAATTGTCCCATACGGTCAAGGCTAATGCCTGGAGATATCACAAATCATCCATTTATATCCAACCCACTTGCGTGCATACGACGGGTTTTTAGACAATTTAACAAAAATTGATTGCTTGGGTCGTGGTAACAATTCATTAGATCAAGTTTGTGAGCTTGAAGTAAACACCAATCCCATTGAATTTTACTAGTCGTCGTACAACATAATAAGACTACCGCCAGCCGCAACGTACTGGATACACCATTTATACCTCCATTAATTGTCCGGTCAAATCATTCGTTGATTCAAAGGAGCCGGACCAGCAATTCATTGCTTTTATAATTGGATTTGGAGACAAAACGATAAACCATCGTTGGCTTATATATACTTATACAAAAATAATTCACAAAAGAATTCTCATTTAATTATGTATTTAAATAAAATTTTACCATTAATAACAAACTCACAATAAATAGTCTCTTCTTCTATCATACACTCTCCTCTCTCTCACTCAAGTTCTAACTCTATTTCTCAGTATCTTTCTCAATCTCTATCTCTCTACCTCTACCATTCTTCACTTTCTCCCTAGCTTTTATTCTATATCTCTCTCTAACTCTATTTCTATCTCTCTCTTTCTCTATCTCAATTTCTACATATTTCTATCTACATTTCTATCACCATCTCTTTTTCTCTCACTCTATCTTTCTATCTTTCGATGTATCCATTTTCGCTCTCTTCCCTCTCCTCTCTCTCTCACTTTCTATCTCCCTCTCAACCATTTTTTATCTCGATCTATCTATCTCTCTATCTCTATCTCTTTTTCTATCTATCTCTATGTATTTATCTATATTTCTATCTCTAGCTCAATCTCTATAGCCCCTATCTTTATTTATCTATATATATACATATATATATATATATCCATCTCTTTCTCTATCTCCAGGTCATCCTCCATAGAATTCTGTATTTTATTCTCTCTTCATCATTATATTGATCTATCTATACGTCCACCTATCTATCTTCTATACACATATATATATCTGCCTGGCTATCTATCCATTCATCTATCAATATATTTATTTATCTGGTCATTTATATATCAATCTATCTATATATCTATCTCTAACTCTATTTATATATTTACTTCTACCTTTAACTCTCTCTATCTATCTATTTATCTCTTGATTTCTATTTTATTTTTTTCGATCTCTTTCTCCATCTCTATTTGTAGTTCTCTCAAACTCAATTTTGGTCCCTGTCTCTCCATTTGATTTGTGTTTTGATATCTCTATCTATATTTTGAACTTCCTCAATCTCAATGCTTTAAATCAAGTTTGCGAGCTTGAAGTAAGCAACAACCCCATTGTATTTAACCAGACTACGAACAACATAACAAAACTACCGCCAGCTGCAACGCACTGATGCGTTTCGACCTTCCATGATCATCATAAGAGTGCGACGGCAAACTGACTATCGAGTATCAAACCGCATTGAATATATATGGAAATCAAATTTAGATATGCGGCTCTCACTTCTAGCAGTCTTGCATAAATTGAAATTGACTAGAAATGTCGGCTGCACAATTTCTATACAGTCACGAACATTAATTGTTTGCAGCTTCCGCCACATATACATATAAAGACAATACAATTTAACAATAATTGATTGCGCGGGTGGTGGTAACAATTCTTCAAATCAAGTTTGCGAGCTTGAAGTAAACACCAACCCCATTGTATTTAACCAGTCTACGAACAACATAACAAAACTACCGCCAGCTGCAACGCACTGACGCGTTTCGACCTTCCATGATCATCATCAGAGTACGACGGCAAACTGACTATCGAGGATCAAACCGCATTGAATATATATGGAAATCAAATTTAGATATGCGGCTCTCACCTCTAGCAGTCTTGCATACATTGAACTTGACTGGAAATGTCGGCTGCACAATTTCTATACAGTCACGAACATTAATTGTTTGCAGCTTTCGCCACATATAAAAATAAAGACAATACAATTTAACAATAATTTATTGCGCGGGTGGTGGTAAAAATGCTTTAAATCAAGTTTGCGAGCTTGAAGTAACTACCAACCTCATTGTATTTAACCAGTCTACGAACAACATAACACAACTACCGCCAGCTGCAACGCACTGACGCGTTTCGAGCTTCCATGATCATCATCAGAGTACGACGGCAAACTGACTATCGAGGATCAAACCGCATTGAATATATATGGAAATCAAATTTAGATATGCGGCTCTCACCTCTAGCAGTCTTGCATACATTGAACTTGACTGGAAATGTCGGCTGCACAATTTCTATGCAGTCACGAACATTAATTGTTTGCAGCTTTCGCCACATATACATATATAGGCAATACAATTTAACAATAATTGATTGCGCGGGTGGTGGTAACAATGCTTTAAATCAAGTTTGCGAGCTTGAAGTAAACACCAACCCCATTGTATTTAACCAGTCTACGAACAACATAACAAAACTACCGCCAGCTGCAACGCACTGACGCGTTTCGACCTTCCATGATCATCATCAGAGTACGACGGCAAACTGACTATCGAGGATCAAACCGCATTGAATATATATGGAAATCAAATTTAGATATGCGGCTCTCACCTCTAGCAGTCTTGCATACATTGAACTTGACTGGAAATGTCGGCTGCACAATTTCTATACAGTCACGAACATTAATTGTTTGCAGCTTTTGCCACATATAAATATAAAGACAATACAATTTAATAATAATTGATTGCGCGGGTGGTGGTAAAAATGCTTTAAATCAAGTTTGCGAGCTTGAAGTAAACACCAACCCCATTGTATTTAACCAGTCTATGAACAACATAACAAAACTACCGCCAGCTGCAACGCACTGACGCGTTTCGACCTTCCATGATCATCATCAGAGTACGACGGCAAACTGACTATCGAGGATCAAACCGCATTGAATATATATGGAAATCAAATTTAGATATGCGGCTCTCACCTCTAGCAGTCTTGCATACATTGAACTTGACTGGAAATGTCGGCTGCACAATTTCTATACAGTCACGAACATTAAATGTTTGCAGCTTTCGCCACATATACATATATAGGCAATACAATTTAACAATAATTGATTGCGCGGGTGGTGGTAACAATGCTTTAAATCAAGTTTGCGAGCTTGAAGTAAACACCAACCCCATTGTATTTAACCAGTTTACGAACAACATAACAAAACTACCGCCAGCTGCAACGCACTGACGCGTTTCGACCTTCCATGATCATCATCAGAGTACGACGGCAAACTGACTATCGAGGATCAAACCGCATTGAATATATATGGAAATCAAATTTAGATATGCGGCTCTCACCTCTAGCAGTCTTGCATACATTGAACTTGACTGGAAATGTCGGCTGCACAATTTCTATGCAGTCACGAACATTAACTGTTTGCAGCTTTCGCCACATATACATATATAGACAATACAATTTAACAATAATTGATTGCGCGGGTGGTGGTAACAATGCTTTAAATCAAGTTTGCGAGCTTGAAGTAAACACCAACCCCATTGTATTTAACCAGTCTCCGAACAACATAACAAAACTACCGCCAGCTGCAACGCACTGACGCGTTTCGACCTTCCATGATCATCATCAGAGTACGACGGCAAACTGACTATCGAGGATCAAACCGCATTGAATATATATGGAAATCAAATTTAGATATGCGGCTCTCACCTCTAGCAGTCTTGCATACATTGAACTTGACTGGAAATGTCGGCTGCACAATTTCTATACAGTCACGAACATTAATTGTTTGCAGCTTTCGCCACATATAAATATAAAGACAATACAATTTAACAATAATTGATTGCGCGGGTGGTGGTAAAATTGCTTTAAATCAAGTTTGCGAGCTTGAAGTAAACACCAACCACATTGTATTTAACCAGTCTACGAACAACATAACAAAACTACCGCCAGCTGCAACGCACTGACGCGTTTCGACCTTCCATGATCATCATCATAGTACGACGGCAAACTGACTATCGAGGATCAAACCGCATTGAATATATATGGAAATCAAATTTAGATATGCGGCTCTCACCTCTAGCAGTCTTGCATACATTGAACTTGACTGGAAATGTCGGCTGCACAATTTCTATGCAGTCACGAACATTAATTGTTTGCAGCTTTCGCCACATATACATATATAGACAATACAATTTAACAATAATTGATTGCGCGGGTGGTGGTAACAATGCTTTAAATCAAGTTTGCTAGCTTGAAGTAAACACCAATCCCATTGTATTTAACCAGTCTACGAACAACATAACAAAACTACCGCCAGCTGCAACGCACTGACGCGTTTCGACCTTCCATGATCATCATCAGAGTACGACGGCAAACTGACTATCGAGTATCAAACCGCATTGAATATATATGGAAATCAAATTTAGATATGCGGCTCTCAACTCTAGCAGTCTTGCATACATTGAACTTGACTGGAAATGTCGGCTGCACAATTTCTATACAGTCACGAACATTAATTGTTTGCAGCTTTCGCCACATATAAATATAAAGACAATACAATTTAACAATAATTTATTGCGCGGGTGGTGGTAAAATACTTTAAATCAAGTTTGCGAACTTGAAGTAAACACCAACCCCATTATATTTAACCAGTCTACGAACAACATAACAAAACTACCGCCAGCTGCAACGCACTGACGCGTTTCGACCTTCCATGATCATCATCATAGTACGACGGCAAACAGACTATCGAGTATCAAACCGCATTGAATATATATGTAAATCAAATTTAGATATGCGGCTCTCACCCCTAGCAGTTTTGCATACATTGAACTTGACTGGAAATGTCGGCTGCACAAATTCTATACAGTAACGGACATTAATTGTTTGCAGCTTTCGCCACATATAAATATAAAGACAATACAATTTAACAATAATTTATTGCGCGGGTGGTGGTAAAAATGCTTTAAATCAAGTTTGCGAGCTTGAAGTAAATACCAACCTCATTGTATTTAACCAGTCTACGAACCAAATAACACAACTACCGCCAGCTGCAACGCACTGACGCGTTTCGAGCTTCCATGATCATCCTCAGAGTACGACGGCAAACTGACTATCGAGTATCAAACCGCATTGAATATATATGGAAACCAAATATAGTTTATGCGGCTCTCAATTCTAGCAGTCTTGCATACATTGAATTTGACTGGAAATGTGGGCTGCACAATTTCTATACAATCACGGACATTAATTGTTTGCAGCTTTCGCCACTTATAAATATAAAGACAAAACAATTTAACAATAATTGATTGCGCGGGTGATGGTAAAAATGCTTTAAATCAAGTTTGCGAGCTTGAAGTAAACACTAACCCCATTTTATTTAACCAGTCTACGAACAACATAACAAAACTACCGCCAGCTGCAACGCACTGACGCGTTTCGACCTTCCATGATCATCATCAGAGTACGACGGCAAACTGACTATCTAATATCAAACAGCATTGAAAATATATGGAAATCAAATTTAGATATGCGGCTCTCACCTCCAGCATTCTTGCATACATTGAACTTGACTGGAAATGTCGGATGCACAATTTCTATATAATCACGAACATTAATTGTTTGCAGCTTTCGCCAAATATAAATATAAAGACAATACAATTTAACAATAATTGATTGCGCAGGTGGTGGTAAAATGCTTTAAATCAGGTTTGCGAGCTTGAAGTAAACACCAACCCCATTCTATTTAACCAGTCTACGAAAAACATAACAAAACTACCGCCAGCTGTAACGCACTGACGCGTTTCGACCTTCCATGATCATCATCAGAGTACGACGGCAAACTGACTATCGAGTATCAAATCGCATTGAATATATATGGAAATCAAGTTTAGATACGCGGCTCTCACCTCTAGCAGTCTTGCATACATTGAACTTGACTGGAAATGTCGGCTGCGCAATTTCTATGCAGTCACGAACATTAACTGTTTGCAGCTTTCGCCACATATAAATATATAGGCAATACAATTTAAACAATAATTGATTGCGCGGGTGGTGGTAACAATTCTTTAAATCAAGTTTGCGCGCTTGAAGTAAACACCAATCCCATTGTATTTAACCAGTCGTCGAACAACATAACAAAACTACCGCCAGCCGCAACGCACTGACGCGTTTCGACCTTCCTTGATCATCATCAGAGTACGACGGTAAACTGACTATCGAGGATCAAACCGCATTGAATATATATGGAAATCAAATTTAGATATGCTTCTCTCACTTCTAGCAGTCTCGCATACATTGAACTTGACTGGAAATGTCGGCTGCACAATTTCTATGCAGTCACGAAGATTAACTGTTTGCGGCTTTCGCCACATATACATATATAGGCAATACAATTTAAACAATAATTGATTGCGCGGGTGGTGGTAACAATTCTTTAAATCAAGTTTGCGTGCTTGAAGTAAACACCAATCCCATTGTATTTAACCAGTCATCGAACAACATAACAAAATTACCGCCAGCTGCAACGCACTGACGCGTTTCGACCTTCCATGATCATCATCAGAGTACGACGGCAAACTGACTATCGAGGATCAAACAGCATTGAATATATTTGGAAATCAAATTTAGATATGCGGCTCTCACCTCTAGCAGTCTTGCATACATTGAACTTGACTGGAAATGTCGGATACACAATTTCTATGCAGTCACGAACATTAACTGTTTGCAGCTTTCGCCACATATACATATATAGACAATACAATTTAATAATAATTGATTGCGCGGGTGGTGGTAACAATGCTTTAAATCAAGTTTGCGAGCTTGAAGTAAACACCAACCCCATTGTATTTAACCAGTCTATGAACAACATAACAAAACTACCGCCAGCTGCAACGCACTGACGCGTTTCGACCTTCCATGATCATCATCAGTGTACGACGGCAAACTGACTATCGAGGATCAAACCGCATTGAATATATATGGAAATCAAATTTAGATATGCTGCTCTCACCTCTAGCAGTCTTGCATACATTGAATTTGACTGGAAATGTCGGCTGCACAATTTCTATACAGTCACGAACATTAATTGTTTGCAGCTTTCGCCACATATAAATATAAAGACAATACAATTTAACAATAATAGATTGCGCGGGTGATGGTAAAAATGCTTTAAATCAAGTTTGCGAGCTTGAAGTA